>PVKZ01003145.1:0-155037 GCA_004027375.1 Macroglossus sobrinus
CCACACCTCACCGCAGGCTTGGGAGGCCTGAGGTCAGGGCCAAGCACTTGCTACCAACCCCCAAGGCCAGGAGCCGAGCCCTGGCAAGGACAGCCACGAGAGCAAAGCGCGGGGAGGACGTCGGGAGGCGCCATCTGCTCCGTGCAGCAGGGAGGGAGGAGCTGTGGGCACCACGGGCCGAGCCGACACCGACACCGACACCGACACCCGGGGCTGCTGTGGAGAAGTGTGCGCGGCACATGTCACGTGTGTCCCTGGGAGGAGCTGTCCCAGGCCTGAGTCAACCCCAGCAGGAAGACTGACCTCAGGGCCGCCCTCGGTCCGTTCTGGTCACCTGAGTCATTGTCCCTGCCTTGCAGAACCCCGCGGGGACCAAACGGCTCACACGTGGAAAGCACCTGTGCCGTGCCTGGCAACAACGGGAAAGTCCCTAGTGGCGACGTGGCTGCTGGCCACGACCTGGTGCTGAAGAGCACTCTGTCCCCAGCCCGCCCTGCAGGGGCGCTGCGGGGTGGGCTCCGCTGGCCGGGTCAGGAACCCGGTGGGGCTCTTCCCCGAGAACGTGGGTGCAGCCGAGAAAGACGCAGGCCAGGCAGCTGCAGCCTGGGGGGCGCAGAGCGTGGGCGCGTGGGGCCTGGCGGCCGGAGGCGCCCGCTGTGGGGTGCCGTGGGGACACCTCCCCACTGGGAGCAGCCGGGCCAAGGCCCCACGACCACCCTGCAGGGCCCACAGCAGGCGCCCGGCCCAGACATTTGTGTCCTGTCTCCTGAGGGGGTGGAGCAGGGACCCGGGACAGACGAGGGAGGAGGTCGGGGACGGGCAGGGGAGCCTTGGGCAGGTGGGCACGAGGGCTGGCAGAGAAGGAGGAAAGGGGGGGATGTGGAATCGGGCCCTCGGAGAAGCAGGGCTAGTGCGGGGAGAATGCCACGTCCCTGAAGCCCTCAGACGACAAGACCAGTCACAGTCAGCAGGCCTCAGTCACCCCCTCGACACGCTTGGGACTGGGCGGGGGAGGCCGCAGCCCACACGGCCAGCCCCCCCACCCCTTCCGACCCGGGAGGCTGCCCTGGGCCAGCCGCAGCCTGGGCGCAGCTGGGTGTCCAAGCCCAGGAGGGGAATGCAGGGAGGGCCCCAGAGCACATTCTGGGAAGCAGGAGGACGCAAGCATCTCCACCCAGGCAGCAGCTGCTCCCAAATATGTCACGACTTGTCAAAGAGGCAGAAATAGAAGCCATCCGGGAGCGAAGGGGGTGGGTGGCACGCTGGGGCTCGGGGAGGCTGGACGGGGAGGGCCAGGCGGGGGCTAGCCCTCGAGTACGACCGAGGCGTGCCCGGCGGTCCGGGCAGGCTGCCGCGGGTCCAGAGACGGGGTATGGCAGCGGCGTGGAGACGGGGAAGAGACAGAGTCCCCAAGGAAGCTGCACCCCATCCTGGGAGGCCATTCCTCAGGGCGAGGCCTGTTCAGACAGCTCTCTCTAAACAGTTCTCGTGCCCCGATACGGTTGGAAGAAGGAGGTCACCTCTCAAAGGGCCGCTGGAACCGCTGCACCCCGCACTCTGCCTGTCAGGCGGGGCCGGTGGGGACGGCGGGGACCGGCAGCCGTGTGCCCCGAGGCCTCGTCTGGCACCCCGACTCCGGGACAGCATCTGTCTCGTGGGGACCGAGGGCCAGGCTCTCGGGGGAGCACCGGCTACTCACCAAAAAGCCTCGTCCACGTCCCAAAGGCCTCGGGGCTCGGGGCCGCAGCCCACGGCACCTCGGCCCGGGCGTCTCTGATCCAGCCCCTCCCCCGGCCCTCGCCCCCAAGGGGCCAGGCCCAGGCCAGAGACTCTTGAATGAGCCTGGCTCTGGGGTCCGGACCAGGCAGGGACTGGATTCGCAGTGGTCACCGGCTGCCCAGTCCTCCGTGGACACACGTGTGGCCTCCGAGGCCCCCGCTGCTCCTCACCCCTCGACCTCTAAACCCCTCCTCCCGCCGCCCACCGCTCACCCTCTGGAGCCCTCTCTCCATCATCACCGCCTCTCCCGACAGCTCCCACGACTCCTTGTTCAACGCCCGGGCACCTCCAGGCCCCTGGATGCCTCCGGCCTGGGTCCCCAGGCCTTCCTGGAAAGCAGGTGCTCCAAGCAGCCTGGGGGACGAGGAGAGGGTGCCGGGCCCCGAGGCCCGAGTCCGCAGTCTGAGAGCCAGCACGCTCGTCCTCGTCCTCGTCCTCGGCCGGGCCCTGCGCGCCCCCTCCCATCTCAGCCTCAGTGCCCAGCGTGAAAGGGAGAAGGTGGACTCGCCAACCTCGGCCGCCTTCCCGCTCCAATATCCTGTGGCCCCGCGCTCCACGCACCCCCTGTGCTCCGTGCTCCCCTGCGCTCCGTGCTCCCCCTGCGCTCCGTGCTCCCCTGCGCTCCGTGCTCCCCCTGCGCTTCGCGCTCCCCCCGCGCTCTGTGCTCCCACCCGGCAGAGGACTGGGGCTGACCTGCACGCCACGTTCCTGTGCCCGGGGCCGCGGACACGCACACGTTCCCACTGCCCGCCCAGCCGGAGACCCAGGCCGGGAGGCAGAAGCGGAGTCGCCTGGGGAAGCCGGAGGCTCCCGCCCTCCCAGACCCTCCTTTTTGCCCCCGGGTTCCCAGCACATGAGACCCTGAAACAGGGACCGGGCAGCCCAGGGCAGCCCACCTGCGAGGCCAGCAGGAACTGGAGGATGCTGGGAGTCAGGGAGATGGGACTGGGTTGGGGGGGGGGCCGGGGGAAGTGGGGGAGCCAGTGAAGGGGGGTTCTTTGCACCCTGAAATGTGACCAGGACCCTGCAGATGGGGTCGGGCTGCATCAGACAGACAGACAGACAGGCAGGCTGAGAGGGGCAGGTGGGGCCCCAGCGGGGGGTCAGGCCGCGCCTGGAGGCCGCGGCTTCGGTGGGGGAGACCCGTGTGCCAGGTGGGGATTAGGGCCGACACCCGCTGTCAGGTTGGAGCTGACGGATCGCCGCTGCTGGGAGCACAAAGGCTGCTCTGTGCGGGCACCAGTGTGTCCCCATCCATCAGAGGCGGCTCGTGCCGGGGGCGGGGGGGGGGCCGGGCCCGCAGCCTCAGCTTCTGCACAAGTGTGCTGAGGCGGCCGCAAGGCGGGCACGGGGCAGCCCCTCCGTCGTGGCTTCGCGGTCAGTCCCACGAGGGCCGGTGCCCAGAGCCGGGCCTGACACGGGCCCCAGGCCCCTCACTCAGACAGACGCGCACAGCTAGTCACGGGACACGGGGCACGCTCGGCCACCCTGACCCCAGCCCTGCCATCGTATTCACTCACGCCGCGGTCCGCACACTCACACGCATGTACACACATGTACACACCGCACACACACACATACCATACACACTACACCTATCACACTCACGTCGTGGTCCGCACACTCACACGCATGCACACGCACATGTACACACCGCACACACACACATGCCATACACACTACACACGTCACACTCACGCCACGGTCAGCACACTCACACGTATGCACACACGCATGTACACACCACACACACACATACCATACACACTACACACGTCACACTTACGCCACGGTCTGCACACTCACACACATGTGCACACACATGCACACGTCGCACACGCACACATACCATACACACTACACACGTCACACTCACGCCGCGGTCCGCACACACACACACCATCCTCTCTCGGTTGAGCGTCCTCCGGCCTGAATACCTTGTTGGGACCTTCCATGGGTCACTGCGGGGTCATTGCCGTGTCCTCCACATGGCCGCCTCTCGGACCCTATGTGCCCAGCAGGGTCTCCTCTTGTCACGTCTGCGGGTCCCGACCGCTGAGCCCACCTGTCCGCTCCCTCCCCTCCTCCCTTCCAAACCTCCAGTCACCCCGTCCCCCAAACCTCAGTGCCCCCACCCGACACTGCTCCTCTGCTGCGGCCCGTGCCCCGTGTGTGCTGCTGCCCTCAGTGGCCCTCCTGTCACTGTGCAGAACGTCACCATCAGTGTCCACGCACCAGCCAGACAGCGGGACCCCGGAGACTGCCACAGAACCAGCCCGGCCCTGCCCCGTCTCTAGGGGACCGGACCTGTGTTTGGAGGGGAGGCAGACTGGATCCAAAAGGACAAAAGGATGCGATTTCTGGGTTTCCATAGTAACTTCAACATCCCTGCTTTTCTCAGAGATCAGAGGATTAGAGAGTAAACTGAGGCAACGTTCCCCTTTTTCTCTTTTCTTTTTCGGTGGGCGGGGATGTCAGATTCTTCTTCGTGGCCAAAGCCCCAGCTCCCACGCTGCCACTGTCCACCAGCGCTGAGGCCAGGAGCCACAAGGAGACCCCACAGCCCCTCCAGCCTGCTGGGCCCTTCCGGAGTCCAGCCGAGTCACCCTCACCCCTGCGCCCAGCCCCACGGGGCACCAGCACTGTCCTGGCTCCCCCCGTCGGCAAGAGGAAGGACAGCCACATTCAGGTGGCACGGCCCCTGTGACGCCTTCCCGAGGACCCGGCTCGGCTCCGCTCCCGCTGCTGTCCCCGCCGCTGTTTGGGACTGACAGCATCGGCCTCGTCTGTCCCAGGAGCAGGGGTCGAACTAGTCCCCTGGGTCCTACCGGGAAACTGAGACCAAAAGAAAGAAGACCCCCACGAGGCTTCCCTGCGGCCGGCACGGGCGTCGGTGGGGCGGGCAAGGTCAGCAGAGCCGGGCGATGGCCGCCTGGCAGGGGGCTCTGGCCCTGGGCTTCGGGTAGAGCTGGGCGGCGACCAGCGTCAGCCGGGGGGCGGCGTCCCCGAGGGCAGAGACCCTGCCGTGGGCATCCCAGCAACCCTCCCGCCCAAGGCGAGCCCTGTGTGCTGCCGGCCGGGAGGCATGGCCACCACGTGGGCAGTGCTGGCCCTCTCGGCCCCCGGGGCCCCTGCCAAGGGGGTGACACAGACCGAGAGGCCCAGAGAGGACGCTGTCCCTCCCCCGCCCCGACACTCAGAGCCTGCAGGGTGCGTGTCACACCGACGGCCCCGCGGGCAGACGCGGTGCCAAGCCCAGGGTCAGGGTGCGGGGACCGGCTGAGTTCAGAGACCTCGTCCCCACGGGCCGCGAGGAGCCGGGGACGGTGCGGGAGGAGCCGGGGCAGGACAGACAAGGGTCCAGAGCGAGGCAGGGACGGAGGGCTTACTAGCTCTCCACCTCGCCACTGTGGGGCCCGCGCCCCAGTGGCTGGTCTGACCCTGATGGGGGCACTGGGGTGAAAGCAGCCCCCGCCCCCTCCAACAAGGACAAGAGGGCCGATCCCGCGAGACCCCAGACAAACACGACGTCCAGCCGCTCTGACCCGCGAGGGAGCCCTTTGCCCCTCGAACCCTCAGCCCTCCGGCCCCAGACACCGAGAGCCCACGTGTGCCCCGAACAGTGGCAGCCTCAGCCTTTGTTGAAGGGGGGTCCCTGAAAGAGGGTCCTGCGACCCCGAGTGGGGTGGCGTGCCGTCAGGAGGCAGGGCCGGGCGACCCGACGTCCCTGGCGCCCGCTCTGCTCGTCCGGGACGGCCGGCGGGGTGGGCAGGCCCCCGCCAGCAGTAATTGAAAGGAGCAGATGAGAGGAGCGTGTGTCCCCCACCACCCCGCCCGTGGGGGCTGCCGGGCTCCGGGAACTAATCAAGTTACAGACGGCCTCCCCGCCCGGGGGGCTGGCCGGGGGGGGGGGGGCGGGCGGTGGGGGCCGGCCGGTGAGGGCCGGGCCACACTGATCCACCGCGAGCGTCTTGATGTGCAGCGACAGCTTAGCGGGGCTCGGGTTTCCCGGCCCGGGCTATATTTATCCCTGGTTCCGTGCCAGCGGGGAGGGTTTAAATGGCACCCAGCAGTTGGCGTGAGGGGCTGCAGGCGCTCGGGGGCCAGCGGCAGGAGCAGGCCTCTCCCGACCCCATGGAGCTGTACGAGACGCCCCCATACTTCTACCAGGAGCCCCACTTCTGCGACGGCGACAGCTACCTGCCCGTCCACCTGCAGGGCTTCGAGCCCCCGGGCTACGAGCGGGCCGAGCTGGGCCTGGGCCCCGAGGCCCGCGGGCCCCTCGAGGACCAGGGGCTGGGGCCGCCCGAGCCCTGCCCGGGCCAGTGCCTGCCGTGGGCGTGCAAGGCGTGCAAGAGGAAGTCGGTGTCGGTGGACCGGCGGCGGGCGGCCACGCTGCGGGAGAAGCGCCGGCTGAAGAAGGTGAACGAGGCGTTCGAGGCGCTGAAGCGCAGCGCACTGCCCAACCCCAGCCAGCGGCTGCCCAAGGTGGAGATCTTGCGCAGCGCCATCCAGTACATCGAGCGCCTGCAGGCGCTGCTGCGCGCCCTCAACCAGGAGGAGCGCGGCCTGCGCTGCCGCGGCCCGGCCGGCGGCCAGCCCGCCCCGGTGAGTGGCCCCTGCCCCCCGCCCCCCGCCCCCCGCCCCCGCCCCCGCCCCCGCCCGGGACCCAGCGAGGGGGGGAGGCCGGGGCGCGCCAGGAAGCGCAGGGGCGGGGGGGGGGCTCTGCGGCCACCTCCTGCCAGGGCCCACGAGGGGTTCCTCGCCCACTGTGCACAGAGGGCGCCTCCCGGCCTGCCCTGACCTCCCCTCCTCCTCTCGCAGGTGCCCAGCGCCTCCTGCAGCCCCGAGTGGAGCAGCGCCCTGGACTTCGGCCCCAGCCCCGGGGGTAAGTGAGGCCAGACCCGGCGTCCTCGGCCCGAACCCCTCGGCCGGCCGTCCCCAGGCCCCGTCTCCTCCCCCGTGGCCCCTCCAGGGACCTGCTGACAGCGGGCGGGGTGGCCCTGCCCAGCACAGAGGTCCTGCCTCCTGCTGCCCCCCTGCCCTGCCGCCGGTGCTGACCTTCTCCCCGGGGAGGAGACTGTCCCTGTCCCAGGGGCCCCTGACAACTGCTGAGTCAGAGCCCCTCGCCGGGCCAGCGAAGGGCAGCCCGGGCCCAGCACCACCCGCAGCAGCCAGAACAGCGGCCTCAGGCCCACGGCTGCTGCGGGCCACGTGCCCCATGCCCCGTGGGGAATGGCTCAGGCCACGGCAGGACCTGAGGTCTGCTCGGCCAGCTGTCCTGGGACCCCAGGCCTCACCCCGTGAACTGCCCACTAACGCCCGCCCCTCCCCCTGCAGACCACCTGCTGGCCGCCGACCCCACAGACACCCACAACCTGCACTCGCTCAGCTCCATCGTGGACGGCATGACGGTGGAGGACGTCTCCGCGGCCTTCCCAGACGAATCCATGCCCAACTGAGGCCGCGTGCCAGGCTGGGCGCCCGGGAGGGCCCCAGGCCGGCCGCAGATGCCACCACGTCCGCAGCAGAGGCCTCCCGCCCGGGGCGGCCACAAGCCAGCCCGCCCCCTCCTCGTCCAAGGAAGGCTCACCCGGCACCCAGAGCGGGAGCGCACGCGCACGTCTCCAGGGAGGGGAAGCGGGGCTCGGCGCTCCCCTCGGGCGCCCGCGTCCGCCCAGACGCGCCAAGCACACCTGCCGTCCTGTCCCCTCCTGCTGCCAGTGGCCGGGCTGGGCCTGCCCTGAGCGCGGAGAGAGGACAGGATGACACTCCATCCCCGAGTCCCCGGGGGCCAAGCTTCTGCAGAGCACGCTGGGAACCTTCCCGCGGCTCTGTGTTCTGTTCCGTGTTGTGTTTGTGTGCTGTTTGTGAAACTGCCATCTGACCAAGGTCCCCCGTGCGAAGGTGCCGGGGACAGGTGGGGGGGGCAGGGACTCTTGGGGTGATTTCTTTTGTTAACTAAGCATCGTGTGGTTTTGCCATTGTTTTGTAATTTTTTTTTTCTAACTTATTTGGATTTCCTTTTTTAAAAAATGAATAAAGACTGGGTGCTAGAACGGTGTCCGAGATGGCGGGGTGGGGGCTGCTGCACCTGCATGCCCCCGTCCCAGTCCAGACACACCCAGGGACGCCGGGTCCTGTCCACAGAACCCTGCGGGGCACGTGGGAAAAACCGCCAAGCACTCACCACACTGATTCTCACAGCCCGTCCGCGCCCCCTCATCCCGCAGGCCCTGCCGTTGCCTGGGCAGCTCGCGGCCCGCGGCTCACAGCCCTGGGCAGGGGCACCCGTGGGATCCCGCCCCTCATCCCGCTTCCTGTCTGGTGTGACACCACCCGGGAGCCCCGTGGGGAGGTGGGAGGCACCTGAATCAGGCTGGCCGGGGTCAGAGACTGCCACTTCCCAGCAGCCAGCTGTCCCCTGCCACACCCTCCCATTCCTCCAGACTGCAGGGGGTCTGGCCCCCACCCACCGCTCAGAGAGGGCGGCTCTGCGGGGGCCGAGGGGAGGGGCTCACAAGGACAGTGCAGGGGTCCCCTGCTGTCCACAGGTCCTGGGCAGAGACCACAGAGGATGAGGTGGGAGGCACCCGGGTCGGAATCTAAACGGACCCTCAACCGTCACCGGAGACTGATTCCAAGTGCTTCGGGCTCAGCTGTCGGACGCTGCGAGTTGCCCGTTTCAGAGTCACTGCCAAAGCCGGGACGTCTGGACAAAGCCTGGTCCCGTGGGCCCTCACCACGGTTACTCGCCAGGCGCAGCTGGGCCGGGTCCCCGGCCCCCCCCGCCGACTTGCTCCTGAGCGGGGCTCAGCATGCAGCCCCCAGGGCTCTCCAGAAATTCTGCAGAGGGAATGTGGGGGGGGGGGGGGCGTTCTCAGAAACCAGGAGGGCTGCTCATCCGGAAAAGCCAGGCCCACGCTCCCTGATGGCTGCTCAGGTCCACGTCCTCTGTCTGGCACCCCCAAACCCCGACTCAGTCCCACCGCCTCAGCTGCCCCCTTGCTAGGGGCCTCGCGTCCGCTGAGGGGGCTGGCAGGCCCTGGGGCGGCTCGGCCCATCCTTTATCCCTCCTCAGCTGCCGTGTCCATTGGAAACTGCGAGAATGGACAGTCCTCGAGATGGCCATTAGGGTCGGGGTGCCAACTACGGTCAGGCCCCGCCTTTGTCTGCTCATTTGTTCCCCCACGTTCTCAAGTCTCCTCCCCCCCACGGAGAAAGAGCTGATGGCAAACCACCAGGCGGGGGCAGAGACTGTCCTCAAAGCACAGGGACTTTCCTAGCTTAGCCGGAGCTTAGCTCGCGCAACTAAATCACAGACGAGGGCGAACGAGCCGTTCTTTCGGGAAATTCGCTTCAGCTCAGCTCTCCAGTGGAAGCACCTGCAGCGCAGCGAACCGGGCTAATCAGATGCTGCCGCCAGGGAACCCCGAAGGGAGAGATGAGAGTGACTGGAAATTGACAGGCAGGCGGCAGTGTGGAAAGAGGGAGTCCGTGGAGAGTGTCGACAGTTCGCGTGACTTGCAGAATGCCTATGTGATCTATTTGGCAGCTGACGAGCCTCAGCGCTGCAGGTGTAGCGGGTGCTGGGCCACGTACGGGGGGAGGTGGGAGGGGCGACCGAAGGCGTTTCACGGGTGGGACGCCGTCCCCAGCTCGTCGCCCCACTGGCTTCTCTGAATTCTTGGCTTCCGGGCCCCGGCCTAGGGCGGAGACCCCCCCGGAGGTGAGCTCAAGCTCAGGAGGGCTCTGGGTTGGGCTGGGGTCTTGGCTAAGGAGGCACGGCCCAGGCCGAAGGGGAACCCCAATCTTCACCCCACGGCGATGCCGGCCATACCTCCCCCTCAGCCACGGGCACCTACCGGGAGCGTGGACCCTCGCTGGGACGGGCAAAAGGAGGGGGTCCAGGAGGGAAACAGAGATTCCTTTTTGTCCCCACGAATGTCACAGAAGCGTGATGTTGGGGTCTCACCTCAAGCTCAGCGTGTCCGAAACGGAACCCACGTCAGCCTGCTCTTTGTGCCTCTCCCTTCCCGCCGGACAGCAGCATGGGGGGGCGGGGGTTGGAGATTTTCTGGGTTCCCTCAGATGCCCGCAGCCGGCTGATCCCCACACCGGCCGGTCTCACCGGGATCGTGGAGGGAACGGGAAGGGCCTCCAGCGGCTCAGGCACCGGGCCACGCCTCCCTCGCCTGTGTGCCCTCCCAGCTTGACATGCTCCCCTGTTGTCCTCCGTGCCAAGGACGCTGCCACCCCGGACTGTCCAGGACGCGGTCAGCCTCGGAGGAGAGGAGGTCGGGGCGAGTGCCACGCGCAGGGTCGGAGGCCCTCGGTAACTACGTGTCGTAGTGAAGGACAGGGCACTGCGGCCGGGGCCCGGCTCTGGGGTCCCCACCTGCCTCTCGCCTGAGCACGTTCTGCACGTGAGCGGACACGCTGAGCCAGCGCGGAGCAGAGAGGCGCCCGGCTCACGCCGGTTCCCAGGGGGTTTTACCCTCATGAAATACTGACCCTTATAAACCCGTCGGGCAGAGGCCGGCTCGCTTACTCGGTCCCGGCTGCACATCGAGGGGTAGAGAGGGCACAAGGCTGACCCAGGGGTGGGACTCGGACAGCATCCCGGCTGGCAGAGAGCTGGGGCAAGGCGCGGCCGCCGCTAACTCTGCTAGGGACAGCTAGGGACAGCCAGGGACGCCTCCCAGGTGGTGCCTGACAGGGGCCGGGAGGTTCCCGGCCGCAGAGGCAGCGCGGGCAGCGGTGCTGCCTTCGGTGCTGGGCTTCGGCGGACGCAGAGCTGCTGAGCGGGGTGGACTCGGGACGGGGGCGGGGCGCAGGGGGCCCTGCAGCTTCCTGCGCCATGCCGACCCCCAGCCGACCCCCAGCCGGGGGGGATGAGAGGGGCGTTGGAGCAGGCGAGCAGAGCGCCTGGGCCGCGGGCAGCCCCAGCGGCCACCGCCCCAGCACTCCACACCCGTGCAAGGAGAGCGGTCAACTCCGCTCCCCGAGGGCTGTGGAGGAAGCTGGATGTGTCCAGATGGGCTCAGAACACCAGCGCCACGTGCGGGTCGTCTCCAAACCGGGTTGTTTATTGGCACGCACACACGCACACTCACCCTCACACCCGTTTCTGCTGCACGGGCCAGCACAGCGCTGGGGGGGGCTGGCAAGGACGGGGGCTAGAGCGGGGCTCAGGCCCCCGGCGACTCCCCGAGTGCACGGGCCACGAGGCAACACATACACCAGGACGGCAGCCTGTGGTCACCTCCACGCTCCCAAGATGCCCTGAGGGGACCCGGGTCCCACCAGCCGCTGCCTCATGGCACGACCGCCGTGCAGGGTGAAGGTGCAGAGAAGGGGCTCCCCGCCTCGAGCCCCCTGATGAAGCCAGGTGGCGTCCTGGTCCCTAACGCCACGGTCTCGGGGACCTGGGGTTTCCCCATGACCTGACTCCCCACCACCCAGGCTCAGGGGACATTTCTCACCACCCTCTCATCTTCTGCTCATGCCCTCCTGCTCCCTTTGCAGTGGCCCAATAAAGAGGGAGGGCAGGGGACAGCGAGGGACAGCATGACACGTGGTAGCTTTGCCCGCACCCGGGGACCTCTCCTCCACCGAGGAGTGGCCAAGGGCTCTGGGCCCCGGCACTGCCCCAGGCTCCATCTCTCCTGGACGGGGTGCTCTGACCCGCTACCCCGCCTGCTCGCCTGCCCTGCTCAGAACCTAAGTCGACCGGGTTGCGAACCAGCTGCTCGGCCCCGCTCTGGGAAACGTGCTGCAGACACGACGGTGACGCCCCGGGTTCCGCCCACTCGTCCTGAACTTGGGTCCCAAACCCTTCCAGGCACCTCGGCAGGGCGAGGAAGCGCGTGGGGCAGAGGGGCGTCTTGGGAATGCTACTCCTAGGGGACCAGGAACTGCAGCCCCGGCCCCGGCCGCCACCGTGCTGGCCGCTGGCGAAGCTAAGTACGTGGCGGAAGCGAGTGGGGCTTCAGGAGGAGGTGGTCCCTGCACAGCATGGGAGCCCCAAGCAAGGGGGGGTGCTCTGGGGGTGAGCAGGAGGGCGCCGGCCTCACCAACACTCAGTCACCCGGCCTGGGCCTCACCCACTGGCAGGAAAGCTTTGCTTTCTCCCAGGGGGGTCGGGGAAGGGGCCTCGGTCCACCTCCCCCCAAAACTGGTTCCAAGGTCCACGTAGGTGTGTGTGAGCCGCCCACCGGGCTGCTCCTGGGGGTGCCACAGCGGGGGCGCGGGGGGGCCAGGGGAGGGGTGCTGGGAGCAGCTGGCAGTGCACAGGCGGTCGGCCCCAGGGTCAGCCCCAGGGCGAAGACGCACAGCCCCCCTACACCCAGCAGTGGGGCTGCCCCACAGCCCTGTGGGCTTAAGGCACCACCGGCCGCTGTCCCCACCTCCCGTGGCCCTGCCTGTCCATGGCCTGCAGCGCTTCCTGTCCCCTCCCCTACAAGCCGTGGTCCCTGCCCCTCGGGTCCCTCTCAAACGCACACTGGGCGTCCCGCTCAGCCAGGGCCTGGGGTGCCCTCTCCTCAGCCTCGCCATCCCGGGGGGAGGGGCCTGCTGCTCCCCCCCTCGGCCCCCAGGGAGTGCTGGAGGCAGCTGTGGGGTGCTCCAGGCAGGAAGAGTGCTGAGGGGTGCCCACACCAGACACAGGCGTTCAGCACAGGACAGGGACAGGGACGGGGACCAGAAGGCCCGACCGGCCCGCAAGGCACTGTCTGACATCCTTCTCTCGGAAGGGCCGTCCCCAGCCCTTGGCACAGGGTCTGTCCCCAGTGGGTGACAGTCCAGGCCTGCCAGGTCCAGGAGCAGAGGGTGGAGTCACGCCCACCCAGAGGTGGCCGCTGTCCCTCTCGCAGAATCCGCACAGCACCGGGTGGCCGGCCACGTCCACAGACACACAGGACGGCGGGGTCTCAGGGCGCCCAGCCGAGGGCGGGAGTCCCAGCAGACTGGGGACACTGGGGGAGGGAGCTGCAGCGGGGACACGCTAGTCCCGGAAGGCGGAGAGCATGTGTCCGTAGAGATAGTGGGACCGAGCTGGGGAGAGAGGCCAGCGCTGAGCCAGGAGAGGCGGGAGGCGGGGCTGCAGGGGACCTGCCAGGTGACAGCTGGATGACAGCCGGGTGACAGCCGGGTGACAGCCGGGTGACCGCCCCACCCCGGTGCGGGTGATGAGGCAGGAAGGGCCATCTGCGGGGGGCCAGGTGGGGGTCGGCAGGGGCAAGTCCGCACAGCTGCCAGGGCTGGGGTCTCAGCGCCTGAGAGCGCGCGGGGTGCGGGTGGCGGGCTCACTCACCTTCAGGCGCGACCTTCCGCGCGGGCGGGGGCGCGGACACCAGCACACCCCCCGGGAGGTCCCGCGGCCGGAAGCGCTTCCTCCAGGACGGGGCACGGCGGAACACCCTGTCGGCCCCCTGTGCAGGGACACGGCGGAGATGCCACCAGCCCCCGCCCCCGCCCCTTTGGACAGAAGGGGGCACACGCCTGACCCTCAGCGTTTCCGCCTGTGGAATGACCCTGCGGCAGTGGGTGACCACCCGGGGACTCCGATCGCTCCGGCTGGGCCTGGCTCCCTAGGAGCTACGTCCCGAGTGGGCCCAGTGTCCCGCCCCAGCCCTAGCCTCCGCCGGACCCGTGGTCCTAGCAGCGCCGTACGCGCACGTACGAGGTTACGTCACGAATCCCTCTCCCCGTCCAAGTCTGTGCTCCCTGGGACAGAGACCGAGATGAAGAGAAAGGTCCGATCCCAGAGAAGTGGCCTCGGGGACACCGTGGACCCTGCGTGGCCAGGGGCAGGCACAGAGCTGGGAGGAGCTACAGGGACAACACACAGCGCCTGCAGCTCTTGTCTGAGGGAGCCGTCCCCAGCCGCTGCCCGGCCGGGCCTACCTGCCTGCCTCCCTGCCCTGGCGTCGCCACCCCCACGGCTCTGCCAACATCCGCCCAAGCAAAGCAGAACCCGTGACCTTCAATCCAGGGAACTGACAATGACCGAACCCCGAGGGCCGCACGTCACGGGCACTCACGTCATCCAGCTTCCGGTCTGTGCCCAAGGCCAAGAGGTTGTTGAACTCTCTCTCCATCACCTGGCGGGCCTGGGAGCCACGGGGTGAGAGAGAGAGAGAGAGAGAGAGTTGGGGCTGTAGCTAGTGACCTCTGTGCCACCTGTCACCTGTTTCCCAGGGGTCCAAGGGCAGAATCTAACCCAGTAACCGATCTGCTCCTTCAAGCAAACCTCGGGGTCCTTAAAAGTCAACCGTAAACTTTGGGGTTCTTTCACATGAAGCAAATTAGACAACTGTCACTTTTTTAAAAAGTAGGACCCCAGGACACACGGACGGACAGGCTTACACCCACGTGTTCAAATCATGCCTTTCTGTGGGGACAAACAGCAAGCAGGCCACCGTGAATAGGGATTTAACTTATTTAGGGCAAAGAAACCTGTTTCCTAAAGCTGCACATGAACAGCTTAACTCTGGAAGGCTTCTCGGCCACGGGCTTGGTGGCCCATGGGCTGCGTGGCACGTTGGCCCCCGGGGGAGCTCAGCCTGGGAGGCCTGGGAAAGCCTTCAAAACTGCCGCCAGAGCCTTCCCCCCGTTCCCACAACACGCTCTGAACCCCACTCCCCCAACTGCTGAGCGACACAAAGGGGCCAGGAAAATACGGAGGGTCGGGGGGCAGCAGCGGGGCCCGGACCCGGGCCTGGGGGAGCCGCCGCCCGCAGAAGTGGGGACAGAAGGCGAAACAAAGCCGGTGCCCAGGTGAAGACGCACCCCCAGCCCTGCGCGTGGGGGCGGGGCCGGGCAGCGTGCGAGGGGCCCCCGCACCCCCAGCCCTGCGCGTGGGGGCGGGGCCGGGCAGCGTGCGAGGGGCCCCCCGCACCCCCAGGCCTGCGCGTGGGGGCGGGGCCGGGCGGCGTGCGAGGGCCCCCCCGCACCCCCAGCCCTGCGCGTGGGGGCGGGGCCGGGCGGCGTGCGAGGGGCCCACCTGCGTGTTCTGCGTGGGGATCTGCAAGGCCAGCGCCAGCGCGCTGTGGTCGAAGTTCTCGTCCAGGGCCAGCAGCGCGCCGTGCACGCCGCTCTCGTGCAGGTGCCCCGCGTAGTCCCGGAGGCCGATGGACTGCACCCACTGAACCACCTGGTCGTTGGTCCACACCAGCACATCTGCGCGGGGAGAGGGCGGAAGGGCCCAGGCTGAACCCGGCAGGGCGGGCAGGAGGGCCCCCTTCCCCGGACGGCCAGTCCGCTCTGCTCGGTCCCCCCCAGCCTGTGGGGCTCAGGGTCAGGACAGCAGGCTCCTGACCCTCCCCTGGCACAGGCTGGAATGGCCCCCTCACTCTTCCCACCTTCGTGGTCTTTCCTGTCTAACCACCCAGGCACCAAGGTCCATGGACACCTCCTCCATGCAGTCCTCGGCCCTGTCCTGGGGGACACACTGCATTGGTCCCCGCGGTGCACCGTCCACCGTGGGGGTCGCAGCTGGCCGGGCAGGGGCGTCCTGCAGACGGGGGGGCCCCAGCTCCTCAGGAGCCTCTGCCTCCACTCTGCCAAGGCCTGGGGGCGTTCAGCCAGGCCCCTGCTGCCCAGCAGCACCCCAGCTTCCAGAGGAGGCCCCGGGGCGCACCGCTCACCCTTGATCTCGTGCTGGCTCTCTTCCCGCCTCTTCTCCAGCTCCTTCCGGTCGTAATTCAGCCTCTTCAGACACATGATGCCGTACTGCAGGCTGGTCCTGCAGGCACACAGCCCCCAGACAGAGCCCGCGTCCAGCCGGCCTCCTCCAGCACAAAGAGCCACCACCCCCCCCCCCCCCCCCCCCCCCCCCCCCCCCCCCCCCCCCCCCCCCCCCACCCCCGCCGCCCCACCCCGGTGCCCTCCCCCAGGGCTTGCTCCTGACCCCACCCCCACCCCAGCAGGAGGAGGCGGGGATCGGCTTCCTCACAGGGGCCCGGGACCACCGGGCCGGCACCCGCCCGCTCACCTGTGGAAACTGTCCACCATCTTCAGGTGCACGCGCAGGTCTTTCTTGCTGAGGTGGTCCAGCATGCGGGCGTCCACCAGGCACTCCATGAAGCAGCTGCGGTACTGCGGGAGGCCCAGGCTGGGCAGCCACTCGTTCCCAATCCACTCGTGGTTCATGTCCCCGTAAGCCAGGGTCTGGGGACAGAGGCAGCGCCAGCTCGCCTCCGGCCCGTCCGCTTGACGTAAACATGACTGCACCCTCCCCAGCAGCTCAGTTAAAGTTCCCCCTTATTTGCACTCGGGGCTGGTGGTGGTGGGAGGCGGGGGGCTTTGAAACCCCCAACTCTTTAGGACCCCAAAAAGATAACGGCTCTACTCAGTGTGGGTCGTGTGCACCCTGGCGGCCGCAGGGTGAGCCCGCCCGCCTCCGGGCACAGCGTGGCAGTGTGACGGCCTGCCCTCCCGACCGCCAGGGGGACAGGCCGCGCCAGAGGCAGCCAGACGTAGGAGCAGAGGCAGGGGTGGGCTCCCGCCTGCTGCTGTCCCCCTTCCAGCCCCTCGGGGGGTGACCGCGGGGCTGAGCTTTCTGTCCTTTGCTAGAAGAGATGTTAGCACTTTTTACAATCACCAGTGTGTGTCTCTCTGAACACATCCTATTTACTTTCCTCGCTCTTGTGTGCTAGGGCATATTCTGGGAATCTCATGGGACTTCCGCGTGACACTGATTGCACGGTGTGTCAGCTGCAGGTGCCACTGCGTGAACACACCGGGACCGATGTGCCCTCCTGTCGACGGCCCCTGTGCGTTCGCACAGAGCTGTCCACGGCACCTATCTGACGCATGGCCCTGTCGTCTGTGTCTGTCCCCTGAGGACCAGGAGAAGCCTAGGGCCTGGCAGCTGCTCATGAAAATGTCCTCGCTGAGTAAACGGAAGGGAGGCCTTTGCTCAGGTCGCCAGCCCCTGACAGGGGTTCTCCCCATCTAAGTCTTGCTCTCCATGAAAGGGGGGTCCGATCAGGGAGAGGCAGGCCTGGCGGGGGCACACCCATCCTCACCCCCAGCCTGAGACCACGGCACAGCTGAGGGGAATGAGGGCGCAGGGGCCCGCAGAGGAGAGAGCCTGGCAGGACGGCGCCCCGAGCGTCCTGAACGGAGGCCTTACCTGAGCCCAGCTGCCCTCCTCACCATCCTAGCAGCATGTGAGGGAACAGGCCAAGTCAGGGGGGCTGGCACCAGCAGCCGCGTGGCTGACCCGGGGAGGGGTGTCCACGACAGAGGCTGGTGCGTGAGCCCGAGTTTGTGGCGAGAGGGCACAGCTCTGTGTGTGGCAAACGCACATCTCCACACCTCCCGGTGTGCGTGGGAGCCAGGCCCCCAGCCCCTGGGGCTCCCCACAGGGGTCAAACGCAAGGGGGGGGACTCAGGCTCTAGGCCCTGCTCACTGCAGCTCCGGCTCCAGCAGCAGTGGCCTGGGGTGGCCCTGTGACACTGGGGTGGGCTCCCACACATGCACACGCGCACACATGCACGTGCAGTGTACACACATGCATGGACGCACACCAGTGCGCACATGTACACACACGCAATGCACACACATGTCTGCAAATACATGCACACACGTACATACCCACATGCACACAAGTACATGTACACATGTAAAGGCACATACCCACATGCATGTGTGCACCACATGCACACACGCACACATGCACACACATGTACACACAGTGCCACACACTCATGCAAACATACTACACACATGCTCACAGCATACACATGCACACACGTGCACATACATGTATCATGTACACCTCACTCATGTACACACTCATGCACACATACTCCACACACATGCTTGCATACATACGTACATGCACACACACACACACACACACACACACACACACACACACACACGCTTCGCAGCCTCACTTCCTTCCCAGCAACGCTCCACCCTGACCACAAAGCTCATCCCCCACAGGAGCCACCAGTCTCATCCTTGATCAAGTCCCCGCAGCCGTCCCCTCACCCAGGAGGGGTGTCGGCCCCCGCCCCAGGCCCAGGGCCAGACTCACGGTCCTGGCGGGGGTGGCCAGCGTTTCCATCTCTTCGTGGGTGACCCAGACGTTCCCGGAAGACTGTGAGCGGAGAGGAAACCCGGCTGGTGCCGCGTGTCCCGCGGGGTGGGAACCCCGAGGACAAGGACGAAGCCCCCCTCCCGAGCCCCCTCACGGGCCCAGCCGGGGCTGAGTGACGCTCCCACCGCGTCTCACTGCTCGGCACACGGCCGTGCTCGGCTGACGTCTCCTCGGGGACCACGAACCAACACGGTGGCTCTGGGAGGGGGCTGAGCAGTCACAGGGACGGACCGCGTGGGAGGCGGACCCAAGGTCCACAGAGGGGTCAGCGTGCCCGACCAGCACAGGACGCACGGACGCACGGACGCCCCTCCGCTGCCTGGGCGTCTGCTGGAACCACCGCCCAGAGGCCAGGGAGGGCCAGCACGGTGGGCCCGCCTTGTCCCAGAGCCCACGGTGAGCTGCAGAGGCAGGATGAAGCCTTCTGGGCCCTACTGGGCCCAGTGCCCCTGCCGCCTGGGGGCCAGGCGGGACCCTCACAGGGTGGGACTCCGTACTGTCTCCCCAAAGGGTGACTTCTTTGCAAACACTATCCCAGAGCCTCCATATGTCCTGGGTGAAGCGGGGGTGGGGGGGAGGCGGGGGTGTGACTCACGGTCCTGGAGGTGGGCGGGGCAGAGGGGCTGGTCAGCGACACCATCTCCTGGATGGCCAGCCGCAGCTTGAGCCGGTGCAGGGCGTTGCTGATGCCGACCTCCCGCTGGATCTCCGTGTCCGACAGGGCGGACATGATGGCGCCGCTCTTGACGTTGGCCCGGCAGGCGGCCACGTACCAGGCCGGCATCCCCACCCAGAGCTGCAGACAGGGCAGGCGGTCACTCAGCCCCGCGCCCAGCAGCCGGGCGGCACCGCCAGGCCTCAGCCACGGCGTCGGAGGAGCAAACGCAGAGCAGGACTCAGACGTGGGGACACGGCTGACAGCGAGCGCCTGCCTCCCGCTGGACAACGGCCTGGGGCCTGGGCGGGTGAGGTGAGGGCCACAGGAAGGGTCAGGCCGCCTGTGGGACCAGGGCTCGGCGATGACCGGTGCCGAATCATCCAGAACCGGGGCCCTCAGAGAGACGGAGCGTGTCCTGGGGCGGGGGCGGGTGCTGGGGCGCCCGGCGGGGAGCATGCTGGGGGAAGTGTGTGCCCAGCGGCCCCGCCCACCCCGTTACCTCCAGCCAGGACACCACGGTGGGGCCGTCCCACTGCGCAAAGGGCACCCCTTTTCTGCGTGCGTCTTCAAGCAGCTGGTGTCTTGCGGGAAGGGGACAACAGAGGCACCGTGTCTCCCCACTGTGCTGACTCCCAGGCGCCGCGGCTGTGCCTCGTGCCGGCCTCCCCCTCCCCGTGCTCCCCCGTCACGTGCTCTGTGCCTGGGGCAGAGCGACAGCAGACACCGGGCACGAATGCCTCTGCATCCCCGGTGACCCACGGTGAGCACAGGCCCCGCAGACTGCGCAGTCTGCTCTGCAGGGGCCCTCGGCCCCCGGCCTCCTTGCTCAGGCGCGCCCAGGAGCTGCCTCCCTGCCGTGCGCCCCTGTGGACCAGGCCCAGTGCTTCAGAGAGGGCCCTGCTGGGCGCCGGCAGCCCAGGGGGAGGGAGCAGGTGGGGCCCCGCCAGCCTGAGGCGCTCACTTCTTCTTCAGCCGCCGGTCCTTCTCGGCCTGGGTCCCCAGCCTGGCAGGCGCCAGGGGCTCCTGCAGACCGAGCTCGGAGTCTGCCAGCAGAACTGGAAGGGAGGAGATGGCGTGTCAGCTAGACCCTCTGCTGCTCCTCCCTCGGCCTGGGCGGCAGACCGTGACAACCCAGGAGCCTCAGGGGACCGCTGCTTGGCATCCCTGCACCCAGGTGGTCCCAGAACAGCTTCGAGTGGGTCGCCCCAGCCCAGAGTCACTCCAGGAGTCTCAGACTGGGTGCTTCCAGCCGGTGGGGTGACGCTGGGCCCCCGACAGCAGCAGAATCCTACACAGAACTTGTCCCTCTTCCAAACCAAGGCGCCAAAGAGACCCAAGAGCCAGTGTGACAGGCTGCGAGACTCAGGAGGGTCCCCCGGCCCGGGCCGGGCTGGGCATATGGCCTTTCTCGGGGTGCCCTCACATGCACAGAGCCACGAGGGACCATGCACAGCTCTGCCAAGCGCCCCTCGACTGGATGCCAGCACCCCAGAATTCGTGGCGGGGGCGGCATCTCAGAACGCGTCTCCGTCCCAGTCACGGTGCCCGGTGCCCACGGGCAGTGGGTGGGCCCCCCGTGGGGACCCGTTCCAGATGGCGGCAACCGGTTTGAGTGCCAGCACGGTGGGGGACACAGGACTCAGAGGCTTCGCACTGACCCCGTGTGGGGGTGGGCTGCTCCAGAAGCCCCCACACGTGGAGCAGAGGTGCCCCTCTGCTCCCCCCGCCCCTCCCCCGAGTCACGCCTCACGCCGGGAGGGGATGGTGTGAACTCCCTGCTCAGCCTCATCCGCTGTGTTTCCCCCACCCCGGGGACGCGCAGACCTGCTGCATCGGCAAGGCCCTCGGAGCCGGCCCCAGCTCGGGGTCCAGCCCGCCTCTGCTGCCACCCGCAGCCCTGGCCCGGCCCCTCCCCGACTACGGCATCTACAGAGCCGTGACGAGGCGGGAGGGAGCGAGTCCCACAGGCCACACGGAGCAGAGTAACTTCCGACCAAGAACGGACTCTCCCAGAGAGAGAACCGAGAAATGTCTGCCGAAGGTCCTCAGCGGGGTCCCCGCCGGAAGGCGCCTCGGCGGCCCCACCCTCACTCAGGGGTCCCACAGCCTCCGACTGACTCCCCGGGGCAGGACCGTGCCCCCTGGAGGCCGAGGGACAGACAGGGCCTGCTCCCTGGCCGGACCCCCGCCCCCCCACCCACGGCCCTCCTGCTTCCGGCCCCCGCGCGGCACCCGCCCACCGGGAGGGGCCCCCGACCGTGGCCCGCGGCTCCGTCCCGGCCCTGCGGCGGCGACCGGCCCTTGTCCTTCCCGAACAGGCGGCCGATGGACGACTTGAGGCCTCTGCGCTTGGCGCCCCTGTGCAAGGAGTCCTCGCTGCTGTTGCTGCTGCTGGGGTTGCTGCCCTGCTCGTCCAGAGCGCTGGAGGGGACCGCGGGGGGCGGGGGAGAGAACGCTGAGTCACAGCCGGAGGGATGGGCGCGGAGCCCGGGGTGGGGGGGAGGGGGGCTTCCGACAGGGGCAGGTGCAGGAGCCGGGGAGAGCTGGGGGGCAGCAGCAGAGCAGGGGCCCAGGGGAGTCCCGGAGTGCGCCACCGCACACGGGGACAGGCGAGACGGGACAGGTCGGGGCCGCTCCGCGTACCTCTTGCCTTCTCCCTGGCTCCAGGCTAGGTGGCCAAGCTTCTCCAGCCGCAGCGTCCTGGGTGAGGAAGGAGGAGAAGTCTCACATTTTATGGTGGCTTTATCCTCTCGGTTCTCTTCCCGAGACACTGGCGACTGAACAGACAGTGGAGCCGTCAGGGGAAGGGGGCGCATCTGCCGGCCCAGCCCAGGAGAGGCGGGAGCAGAGATGCAGCGGGGGCCTGGGGGGGTGGGGGGGGTGCGGAAGGGGCCGGACGGCAGGGCCCGGCGGCCGGCGGCCCGTGGCCAGCGGCCAGCGGCACTCACCAGCAGCCTCCTCCGATGCTTCCTTAAGTCACTGGGCTGGAGGAGAGAGAGAGTGAGTGTGAGCACACACTCCGCTCTGCACACTCCGCTCTGCGTGCCCGGTCAGCCCCAAGGGAACCCAGCGGGCTCAGGGCGGCAGAGAGGGTGCAGTGCCCCCCGCAGGCCGGAGAGAACATCTCAGCCCACATCTCAGCTGGCCAGGAAAGGCCAGGGCGGGCCACCTCTGGGGGACAGGAAGTCTGTGCTCATCGGAGGGACAGGGTACGAAGGACACTACACGGGCCCTTTCCAAACCCAGGACACATTGGGGGGGGCCTGACACGCCAGGTCTGCGTGCATCATGGGAAGCCGGGGGGCCAGGCCAAGTCCCCATGCCGGCCCCCAGAGCAGAGCCCAGCGGTGACGGGGCCGCTCCCCCACTGTCCCCGGAGCTCACCAGGGTCATGACCCCCATCCGGTCCAGGTCCTGGGCGGCGCTGCGGGAGCTGAGCGTGGGCGTGGCGCGGCCGCCGAGCGGAGGGGACGCGCTGGCCAGGGACAGGGCCGTCAGGGAGGTGGGGATAGGGCTGCGCTTGCGCCGCTGGCTCAGGTCGAGGGCCTCGGAGCTGCCGCCGGTCACCCGCGTCTCCATCTCCTCAGCCCGGAGCTCGGTGGACTCCTTCTGGATGGCCCTGAGGGGCAGGGGCCTCGCCATCAGCCCCGGAAGGGACGGCGGGCGGCGGGCCCACTGCAGCGTACGGCTCCTCGCCTCCCTGTCAGCGGCCTGAGGTGCCCGAACCCCCACGCTAACGAAAGCAGGCGGGCAGTCTCGCCAGGGGGGCCACGTCCGAACTCCAGGCCCACGGCTGACCGCACGGCGGACCTCGAGTCGGGCAGACGACTACATCCCCACGCGCAGGACCCTGGACGGACGCCACCGACGGCGCTTCCCCGTTCGTGGAAAAGTGGGAGTCGTGTCGTGGCAAGGCTGGGGGCACGCCCAGAGGGCGTGAGCGTGCGCCCCGCACGGCCACGCAAACACACACTGCCCCTGGGAGCCACACTCGCCTGCGTCAGGGTGCTAAGTACCCCGTCTGTCGTAGAACGGCTAAGACAGGAAGCGGCAGTCATCTGTAAGGTTTTATCCGGGGGAATAAAAGCCGGTGATCCCGGGGCTCCCTCCTGTGTGTGTGCGCGTGTGTGTGTATGTGCGCGTGTGTGTGCGTGTGTGCGTGTGTGCGTGCATGTGTGTGTGTGCACGTGCATGTGTGTGCGTGTGTGTGCATGTGTGTGTGCGTGTGTGTGCGCGTGTGTGTATGTGTGTGTGTGTATGTGTGTGTGCACGTGCATGTGTGCGCGTGCACATGTGTGTGCATGTGTGTGTGTGCGCGTGTGTGTATGCGTGTGCGTGTGTGCGTGCATGTGTGTGCACGTGCATGTGCGTGCGTGCACATGTGTGTGCATGTGTGCGTGTGCGCGTGTGCGTGTGCGCGCACGTGCGTGTGCGCGTGTGTATGTGTGTGCGTGTGTGCGTGCATGTGTGTGTGCACGTGCATGTGTGTGCGTGCACATGTGTGTGCATGTGTGCGTGTGCATGTGTGCGTGTGCATGTGTGCGTGTGCGCGCGTGAGTGTGTGCGCGCGTGTGTGCGCACGTGCGCGCGTGTGCGCGTGCATGTGTGTGCGTGTGTGAGTGTGTGCGCGCGTGTGTGCGCACGTGCGCGTGTGTGCGCGTGCATGTGTGTGCGTGTGTGCGTGTGTGCGCATGTGTGTGCGTGCGTGTGCGCGTGTGTGCGCGTGCATGTGTGTGCGTGTGCGTGCGTGCGTGCATGTGTGTATGTGTGTGTGTATGTGCGCGTGTATGTGCGCGTGTGTGTGCGCATATGTGTGCGTGTGCGTGTGTGCATGCGTGTGTGTGCGCGTGTGCGTGTATGTGCGTGCGTGCATGCGTGTGTGTATGTGTGTGCGTGTGTGCGTGTGTATGCGTGTATGTGTGTGTGCGTGTATGTGTTTGCGTGTGTGTGCATGTGACGTTTTCTCTCTAACTGGCCTGTGAAATCCAAAGTGTGGGCGCCATGGACCAGGACGCCCTCGCTAGCCCTGAAAAGCTCCGGCATCTCTCGCTAGGACTGATCGTAATCATGAGTAAGTTCTCGGCAAAGGCGGCGTCAAGGGCCGGTCCTCCTGTCGTGTCCCGTTCAGAGCCCCCGACACACACACACACGAACTCCTGTCTCTGCCACCCACTGCGTTGCTTTAGGCAAACCAGTCACCCTCTCTGGGTTTTGTCCCTTGGTCTGTGAAGCTGGGATAGTGCTGCCTCCCCCGGGGACGGTGGTAAGATGGACAGTAGCATCTCAGAGCCCTCTGCCCAAGCCGGCCTGCTGAGTGAGCGTGCAGGGAGCGGGTTTACTGCAGAGGCCGCAGGAGCGCAGCCTGCCAAGCCCCGGCGGGAAACGCGGCCTGAGAGGCCGACCTGAGGGCCTGCCCCCCGGGCCAGCACCGGGCCAGCACCGGGCCTGATGCCCCACTCAGGGCCCCTGGACTGTGGCGCTCCAGGGAGCCGCGGGAGGAGACGGGCTCTCAGAGACGTTCCCCACAGAGCCCAACCCGAGGGGCACCGCCCCCGAGGGGCACCGCCCCCGAGGGGCACAGCCTCTGAGGGACACCACCCCCGAGGGACACAGTCTCCCAGGGACACAGCCTCCGAGGGGCACAGTCTCCGAGGGACACAGCCCCCGAGGGACACTGCCCCCGAGGGGCACCACCTCCGAGGGACACAGCCTCCGAGGGGCACCGCCTCCGAGGGGCACCGCCTCCGAGGGACACAGCCTCCGAGGGGCACCTCCTCCGAGGGACACAGCCCCCGAGGGGCACCGCCCTGGCGGCCCCGCCCAGCCCTCGCCCCGCGAACCTGATCTCCTCATTGATGGCGTCCAGCTGCTCCTGCAGCATGACGGCGAGGGTCTGGGCATCAGAGTGGCTGCTGAGGGAGACGGCATCCGCGGAACCCCCCGGGCCCCCTGGCTCATCCTCATCCACGTCAGAGAGCTCAGGGTCACTGTCGACAGCAGGGGCGGTCGTAGGGGCCAGCACCCCGGGCCGTGGGGACGGTTCCCAGTCCTTAGGGCAGAAACGGGGCAGGGGGTGGCAGTGAGACCGGCCGGCTGCCGAGGAGCAGCACCCTCGCTGCCCAGGGCCGCAGCGGTGGCGGCCCCTCCGGGAGCTTGTGAGGAATGCAGTCTCGGGTGCTCCCCCCCAGACCTGGGGCTGCAGAGCCTGCACCCTAGCCAGACCCCCGGGCGATCTGTCTGCACGTTGAAGTCTAAGGACACCGCGGGAGCTGGACAGCGGAGACCGCAGGGACAGAAGCCCGAGAGAGGCCGCCTCGCTCCGCGTCCCGGCTGCACCAAATGCTGGCCGAGCGGCCACGGAGCTGTGGCCCCGCCTCCCCGCGCCCGCTTCCCCATCTGCGAGACGAGGCCGGTCACAGTGCCCTCTGCACAGGCGGCCGTGGCGACGGGCGCCCCGGGCACAGTGTCTGGCACGGGGTGAGCATGTTAACACAAAGGGCGAGGAGGTCAGGTCCGGGGAACAGAGAAGGCCAAGCGGGCAGGGACCAGGGACACCTGAGGACCCCGAGCAGCACCGGGCTCTTATAAACAGGGGGGCGGCGAGGAAGAGGCCCCCTCCGGACTGTGACCCCTTGGACAAGGCCTCCTGCCTGCCTGCCGTGCCCCCTCCGGTGCCCTGCAGCACGTACGGGCCTGGGCTCAGCACGGGGCCCGTCCCTGCTGTCCTTCGGGTGTCCCTAGGCAGACTCAGCTCCGACTCACAGCTGCTTCTCAGCAAACGCCAGGTGCCATCCCAAGGGCCAGCTCACCTGCCACCCCTCCCTCCTCCGCCCCCGAAGCCATAACGTTTGCTCCAGAAAGCTTGCCGATCCCATCCTGCCCCCGAACCCCCGGCTCTGACCACACGCCCGTGCCCCCCCCCGGGCACACGTGCGCACGTGCACACACGCGTCCGTCGGCCGCAGGGATGGGCTGGCGGCCCGCCAGGAGGCCGAGGCAAGGGGGCCCAGCTGTTGCGCCGCATGGTGGCCCCAGGGCTGCAGCTGTCGCTGGCGCGGGGGAGGGCAGGGGAAGGGCCTGCACCACACGCCAGCCGCCGGTGAAACGGGAGCCAGGCGCGCGGCCCAGCCAACCCCAGCCTCCCCGGAGACCCCCGCGCGCCCCTGCAGCCCTCACCGTGGCGGGCTCCTCCCGCAGAGCCGGGCGGCGGCGGTGCAGGCCGGGGGCCCCGTGGGGGGCCGCGTGGGGGGCCGTGTGGGGGGCCGCGCTCAGGGAGAAGCGCACGTCGGCGGCGCCGCCCGGGCCCGACCTGCCGGAGAGGGGACAGAGGGGAGAAGACGGGCCCTGAGGACCGCGCCCCAGCTCGCACCACGGGGCTCAGGGCGCCGGGGTCTGCCGCGTAGACGGCTCGTGGCACAGAAGGGAGCTATCGTGAGCGTTTTAGGGGCTGCCAGGCGAGCAAGTTCGGTTTATGCCCAGGTGCTCCCGGCGAGGACGTTCTAGGGAGGCTGCTCGCCATTGATATGAAGCACCTTCGGCCGGTGGTGCAGCCGGGGGCTTTCAAAAGCTGAGCTTCCCATCAAATTGGCATCCAAGCCGAGGCTCCCCGTCCCCGGACAAGATGGTGTGGGGGGCCCTGCCGCCGGGAGGCGGGTAGGGTGAGCGCCTCGGGTCCATTTGGGTCTGCGGGTCTCCGTTCCCACATCTCCTCCCCGGCAACGTTCCAGGGCCTCCCCTCCTCCACGCTGGGTCCTGGCCGGGGCTCCGCCCAGCGACAGGGGCCCACGGACGACCCCGTGCAGGCCTGGGTGCCTTCCCGGCCTGGAACCTTGAGCGAGCCCAGGCCAAGGGGGGGTGGGCAGCAGGGGACGGGGCAGGAACCTTGAGGCTTCTGGTCTAAGCGGCCTTGGCTGGGTGAGGAAACGGCCAGGAGGCGTGAACCTCGAATGGGTGCACCCAGTTCGGCCTCCCCCACCTTCACCCTGCCCCCCTGGGCAGCGAGCTGCGGGCAGGCTCGGGGTCTGAGTCCAGTGTTGACCGCTTCACAAAACGTGGAGGAACACCCCGCTCCCCGGAAGGAGGCACCCCGGAAGGGTGGGAAGCTGCACTCACCGTCCCTGGAGGCTCGGGGACCGGCCGCCACACCTGCACTGTCACGGGGCGTGGGCCCTGGTGCCTCCTTCCAGCCCCGCCCGCGGCCCACTCCCGGGGCGGCCCCCAGCTCAGACAGCGACCCCGCAGGCCCTGAGGGGCGGCTCAGAACCGGAGCAAATGGTCCGGGGCTGCCCCGGGAACAGGAGCCACAGCCCGTGTCCACGGCCGGGGCAGGAGCTGCTGCGCCTGAGCCACCCGTGAGCTCGGCCTGTGACCTGGCTTGGTGTCCCACCAACTAGGAGGCTATCTCCTCGGGTCCGCCCAGGACCCCTGAGCACTCCTGGCCTCCCGCGCCCCGTACCTGGCGTGGCTGCCGTCCACGAGCAGCCCCCCTCGACCCTTCAGCTGGTCCACCTCCTGGCGCAGCTTCTCAATCTCTTCAGACAGGCGGCCCTGTGCCAGGCAGACCGGGAGAGGGACAGAGAGGGCGGCAGAGTTGGGGAGAAGCAGAAGAACGCCCCGCAAAGTCCCAGGCCGCACCCAGACCACACGGAGAGATGAGGTCCACCTGGGGGTGAGCAGGTCAGCAGAGGGCAGGGCGCGGGGGTCTATCTGGGGACAGACTCTACCAGAGGGCCCGCTGAGCCCTCACTCCACACTCGCCTGGCACGCAAGGCTGGGCAGCAGGGTCCCCGTGTCCCCCAGACGTCACAGACACTGCGGAGGCAGGCGCGGGGCGGCCAGCCCTCCCAGAACCACTGACCCCGTCCTGCCAAGCCCTTCCGGTGAGTCCTTCACTGGGTCCCACACCTCTGCTGCCCACGCTACGCCCTGCGCTGTGGCCCCAGTGTCTTTGTTACGTGGGGGTGTAATGCAGCTACTGGTAGGGCCCTAGGGGGTCAGTGAGCCAGCTGTACGCACAGGGACTGACAATCGGCTCCTGGGCCAGGTATCAGAGGCTGCAGGGCACGCGGCCGGCCACGCCCCCAGGCCAGCGGGCAGGCGGGCAGGCGGGCGGGCGGCTGGGTACCTTGTGATGGTGCTGCTCCTCGATCTGCCGCTGGGAGCTCTCCAGCTCCTGGATCAACGTGTTCTGGGGACGAACAGCGGTGAGCCAGGGACGAGCCCCAGCTCTGCCCCCCCGCCCCCACCTGGCCCTGGGTCTGCTCTGCAGGGCGGCCAGCTCGTCCCCTCCAGCCCTCACTGGAGACGGGTGCACCCGGGTCCCCAGTCCCAGCCAGGCACACCTGGCCCCCAGACTCCCTGCTGGCACCCTGACCCCGCCCTCCCCGGGCTCCTCTGAGTGCCACCCCGGGGGAGCCCCGCCCCGCCCCTCCCCTCCGAGCACCCCGGCTCTCAGCACCTTCTCCTCCAGGGCGGCCATGCGCTCCTTGAGGTGGAGCTGCAGGCGCTCGTTGGACTCGCTGAGCAGCCGGTCCACAGTGTCCGACAGCCGCTTGTTGTGGTCTTCGTTCATCTTCTCCCGCTGGCGCACCTGCGCGGCCAGCCCGCCTCGCACCTGGCCCCGGCAACCCCCATCTGCCCAGGGGGCCGCCCATCTCCCCGCGGCTCCACCCAGTCCCGTTCTCAACCTCCCCGGCGGGGGGGGGGGGGCCCTCTCTCCAGCTCTCCCGCCCACCCCCTCCCACCCCTAGGTGGCTCTGTCCCTGGCCAGGTCCTGCCCCAGCTCCTACGTCCTTGGAGCCTCATCCACAGACCATCTGGGAGGCTGCAGGTGGCGAAGAGAAGGGCCTCGAAGCCCGGCAAGGCCCTCACCCTGGCCAGCTCCTGGTTCTTCTCCTCCAGCTGGCCCTCCAGCTGCCGAAGGTGCTCCTCTATGTTGCCGTGCCGTTCTTCAGCCTGGGGACAAGGGGGGGACAGGTGACAGTCAGTGCAGCCTGCGGACCACCTGCCCTCCTGCTCAAGTCCCCGCTCTCGTGCGCCCTGGTTCCGGGGTAGTCTCTGGGGGACTAGGGTCTCTCCAGCCCTCCTCCTGCCCCCCCTGGAGCGGAACTGCCATGACCAGGCCCCTCCTCAAAGCCCCCTACTGTGACTCCCGGGAGCAGATCAGTCACTTCCGCTCATCCCTTCTGGCCCGTTTTGGGACACGCGAAAGCTAGCTGGCCACTCAGCCTCGTGACATGCTCTGGGGCACTTTAAAGTCAGCCCTTCATTCCCAGGGCCTGGAAAGCCCTTCGAGGCCACCGAGTCCAGCCCCATCACCGTGGAGACTGTGACAGCGAGCCTGGTGCCAGACTCTCCCCAGGCCACGGAGCCATCAGCGGCAGAGGCGGGCTCGTCCTGGGTCCACAGGGGCCACAGCCAGGCTGTGGGTTCCGCCCCCACAGCCCCCGAGCGGCCACGCAGGGGCCTGGGCCCCGGGCCTGATGCCCGCTCCACTGGCTTCCGTCTCTCCCTGGGGGGCTGCAACGGGGACCCCGAACGAGGCCCCTGGAAGCCCCCGCCCAGCCGCAAGCACTCGTAAGCACCAGCTCTTCCGGAACCGGGGTCTCAGCCTGCGCACCCCTCGTGAGTGACTGCTCCACAAAGGGAACTCTCCATTGGGTAAATCTATATCCCCTTGTTTTTGTCCTGAAGCTGCACCCTTCAAGAAACCGGAGTGGTCCCTAGGTCCGGAACGCTTCAATTTGATAAGGTGGATGAGTCCGGCCTGAGCTGCACGCCCCGCCCCCTTCAGAACGTGTAGGGTCCGACCCTTCCTCCTCTTCATCCTTCCTCCTCTTCACCCTTCCAGAGACGAAAGTCCTCACTCCTCCACTCCGGACCCAAACCAAAGGAGCGTCAACCAGGACGGTGGACGCGCTCCCAACAATGGCTTGCAGCAGCACCCTCTCCTCTGCTCCTTGAGGTGCTTTTACACCCTTCTCAGGGGCCTGCCGCCCCTCACGGGGTGCTGAGGGCAGGAACCCCTGTTCCCACGGCAGACACAGGGTGTTTCCCGGAGCTATGCCGGGGGAAGCAGTCCCCCCCGGCCCAACGCACGCCCCCTCCGGGCAGCACCCGGCTCCGTGAACGGAGGGAACGGAGGGCGCAGGCAGCACCCAGGCCCCCGCTTGCCTTGGTGAGGGCCGCGACCCTCTGGGCCAGCTCGGCCTCCACCTCGGGCAGCGTCTCCGCCCTGCGCATCGTCTGCTGCAGCTTCTGCTCCGCCAGCTCCAGCAGCTCCTGCAGGTGTCGCGCCTTCTCCTCACACTAGAGACGTGGGGGGGGGGGGAAGGCGGAGAGTCAGGGGGGGCCCCGGAGCCTCCCCCGGTCCCGCCCAGCCTCAGCGCAGAGCAGGTGACAGGCCGCGAAGCCGCAAGAAACCACGGTGGTTCCTGGCTGCCTACGGCGCCCACCCTGGCGGGCAGGTCCCCAGGGGCTCCTGGGTCACCGAGACTGCAGGGCCAGGTGCCACCCCCCGGCCCCCACCCCCCGCCGGAAGGAGCGTCACCTGGCGGTGCAGGGACTCCTTGTTGGCCAGCTCGTGCTCCAGTCTGTTGCTGAGCTCATGGATGGACGTGGCCTCGCGCTGAGCGGCCAGGTAGCGCTTCTCCAGGGTGGTGATCCGCGCCTCCATGTCCTCCTTCTGGGCCAGAGCCTGGGCGGGAGGGAGAAAGGGGCCGGGAGGGAGAGTCAGCCGAGGCTTCCCGCGCCCTCCGGTCTGCCCCTCCCACCTGCACCTCCCGTCTGCCCTTCCCGCCAGCGCCCGGCAGGCTGTGTCTTCTCCACACTCCCATCCCTCCTGCCGCTCCTGACACTGTGAGCCCCGCCCAGGGTCAGTCCCACCTGCCCAGGGTCAGTCCCACCTGCCCAGGGTCAGTCCCACCCGTCCAGCCCAGGGGGGCCCAGCCCTCTGCCCACACCAGGGCCCCCCCGGCTGCAGCTGCCCTCCTAAGAGCCAGACCCCCGCGCCCAGCACGGCGCGGCCCCGGCTCACCTCGCGGAGGTCCCGCTGGTGCCTGCCGCTCAGCTCCTGCGACCTGACGAGGTCCCGGCGGGCCGTGCCCAGGTCCTCCTCCAGCTCGGCCACGGTGGCCGTCAGGGTCACCAGGCGTTCCCGGGCCTGGCTCAGCTCAAAGTTCTGCTTCTCCAGCAGCTCCTGCAGCTCCTCCGCCTGGCCCGCGTCGTCCTGCGGGGACGGCGAGCTGTCTGTCCGTCTGTCTGTCCGTCTGTCTGTCCGTCACTGCCATCAGAGCCCAGGACCTCCCACGCCCCTGACCCACCCGGGCAGGGGGGAGGAGGGACGGCTCGGCCCGTTGCAGAGCTCACCCCAGACCACGACAAACACCCTTGCTCCCCTGGGCGTCTCTTGAAAAGCAAGTGTTTCTATTTTTACCCGCTGGCTCAGCCTCTTGTAACCCAGCAAGGGGCAAGACGAGGGGGACAAGGGCTCAGGGAGGGGAGGGGTCTTGCAGGCAGTGGACACGATTCGAATGGACAAGCATATCATGTGCCTAGCGGCGCGTGGGGCCCGCGGACGGGGTTGGGGAAGGAGGTACGGGAAGGGAGGCCCCGGCAAAGGCCAACTTCAGCCCCGCAGCTGCCCCACCTCCCACCTGGGGGCCTCGCGCCTCCCCAGGACCCACCTTCCACAGGCGTTTCGGTCCCAGTTCCGCTGTCCCCTCCTCCTCTGCCGCTCCATCCCGGACCCCTGCCCCCTGCTGCAGGGCAGACACCTGCAGGGCACAGCCCCAGGGCAGCGAGTGGGTCAAAGACGAGAGAACCTGCCCTATACCCCAGGCCCTTCTGGGCCGCCCGCCTCCCAGACAGGTGGCCAGCCTCCCCCGGCCAGCAGTCTCCGGCCTGGTCAGCGGTGCACGGAGCGGGGTGCAGGGATGGACTGGCCTCGGCTCCCAAGCCACCGCGGCAGACGGCGGGTGGGCAGGCCGCGCACCTGCTGCTGGGCGCCTGCCAGCTGCTCCTCCAAGGTGGTGACTCGCTCCAGGGCTGCCCGGAGCCGCTCTCGCACCTGCCCAAGGTGAGAAGGTAGGATGCTGAGGGGAGACGAGGGGGCAGGGGGAGCCTGGGTGTGGGCGTGGGGCACCGAGAAGGCCACTGGGCGGGACCCTAACAGTGGCACCTGAGACTGGGCCTGTGTCGGAGGGGCCAGTGATGGAGCCAGGAGCCGCCCGACCCCCCCGAGTGCAGGACGCAGACACTGCAGGGAAGGGACGCGGAGAGGCTCCAGGGAGGCCCGGCTGGGTACCTTCTCATCCAGCGCCTTGTGATGCTCGAACAGCGACTTGAGGGCCTTCAGCACCTCCACCTCACTGGAGACCCCCGAGGGCGCCTGCGCCTGGCGCTTCACCACGGTCATCCGCAGTGACCGCTCGTGGCGGGACACCAGGCACTCCAGGTGTTCCAGGAGCAGCTGGCAGGGAGCGGGGGGCAGGGGACTGTGAGCATGTGCACAGGGACCACAGGGGGTCCCCATGGTTCCCGGGAGGACGCAAGTGCAGCCGTCTGTGCCACTGTGAAAGGCTGAAATGCTTTTCCGTCGGTCAGCAGGGGCTGCCCCAGTGACGTCCTGAGCCAGCGGCCTGGCCTCTGCCAGGACCCGGCTACAGGTCAAGCCTGATGATGATGGAGGGACAGTCTGACCCCCACGCCCCAGGTCGCCCGCTCACCCGCGTGTCACTGGGACGACCCGACCCCTGACCCATGCACCGGGTCGCCCGCTCACCCGCGTGTCACTGGGACGACCCGACCCCTGAGCCCGCGCCCCGGGTCGCCCGCTCACCCGCGTGTCACGGGGACGACCCGACCCCTGACCCCGCGCCCCGGGTCGCCCGCTCACCCGCGTGTCACGGGGACGACCCGACCCCTGACCCCGCGCCCCGGGTCGCCCGCTCACCCGCGTGTCACGGGGACGACACGACCCCTGACCCCGCGCCCCATGTGGCCCGCTCACCCGCGTGTCACTGGGACGACCCGACCCCTGACCCCGCGCACCGGGTCGCCCGCTCACCTGCGTGTCAAGGGGACGACCCGACCCCCGACCCCGCGCCCCGGGTCGCCCGCTCACCCGCGTGTCACTGGGACGGCCCGACCCCTGACCCCGCACCCCGGGTCGCCCGCTCACACGCGTGTCACTGGGACGACCCGACCCCTGACCCCGCGCCCCAGGCCGCCCGCTCACCCACGTGTCACGGGGACGACCCGACCCCTGACCCCTGACCCCGCGCCCCGGGGCGCCCGCTCACCCGCGTGTTGTTCCGCTCCGCCCTCAGCTCCGACACCTCTTCCTCCCGCTCCAGAAGCTGCTCCCGACACGTGCTCAGCTCCCGGGATAAAGTGGCAAATTCCTGAAAACCCGACGGCCCCTCAGTGCATGGGCCTCACTCGAGTCCGCGGTGCGGTCCTCTCGGCCCCCGGCCACCCCCGCCCCGGGGCAGGACAGCAGACCGGCGGCCAGCGCGGCGTGAGCCGAGCCAGGGTGTGAGGGCGCAGGGCGGGCCCACAGCCAGAACGGCCGTCGTCCCGCGGCCCCTCCGCCTCCAGCCGCCCACGAGCCTGACCGAGCCCCCTCCCGCAGGGCCTGGCAGGCTGCCGGCGGCCCGTGAACTAAGGGGACTGAAGGACCCACGACACGGGCCCGGGGCAGCGCGCCGACCAGCCCAGTCGGCCACGGCTTCAGCTCTGGCTGCTGGGGCCCCGGCTCACCTGGGCCAAGGCTGCACTTGCTGGCCTTGCCCAAGACCCAGGCCCGAATCGCCTCGTGGGGCCCCCGGGCCTTCTCAGGCCCCTCCTGCACCAGGACAAGCTCACAGCAGTGAAGCTGGCCCCCTGGCCCAGGACCATTGTCCCCTACTCATCTAGCCAGACAGCGCCTCACTCCAGAAAGACGGGCAGACCGGTGGCCCACGTTCTGTGGCTGCCGGGGTCTGGGATTGCCCGAGCTGTGGCTGCAGGAAGGGGACAAGGGACCCAGAGAGGTCAAGACCGGAGAAGCCAGAGCCCTCTGACCCTGCTACTTGATGACCACCTTCCTGTCCAGGCCACGTCCGAAGGCGGTCCAGCATCTCGCATCCTGGAAGGCCTGGCCCTGATGCTGCTGTCCCCGCTCGGGTCTCCCCACCCCAGGACCCTCCCACCTCCCCCCAACCTAGCCCATGGGCTTGCTGCGGCCACGTGCTCCCCCAGAGCATAGGCCGTCCACAGCGCTAAGCACAGCTTCTCCTCCTGGCCCCCAGCTTCCCTCCCATGTCTGCTTTCCACACGCCTGAGGCTGGTCAGCGGGGTCACCAGCTGCTTTTCTCAACCCTACGCCTTTGCTCCGTGGGCCCCCTCCCCCGGGGGAGCCCAAGCCTCTGAAATCTGCTGGGACCAGCGCTAAGGTAGCACCACGTGGGAGCCCACCATTCACCCGCAAATACCGTGAGCACCTCCCACGTACCAGGTCCTGTGCTGGGCTCTGGGGACACAGTGACAAGACAGACGCAATCGCTGGCCTCACAAAGCTCCCAGGACTGACCTAACCTCTTTGGGCCTCCACCCGCTCATCTGTGACACACAGGTACCGTCGTCCCTCAAGCGTCACCGTGAGGGTCCAGTGAGCCAATGAATGGAAAGCACTTAGCACAGGCCCCAGCTCTGCCTATCTCTACGGGATGCCTCTGGGCTTGTCACCTGAGCAGTAGGAGAGGCGACCAGATGATCTCCAAGGCCTCCCACAGCCCCCAAGGGCCCAGGATGCAACAGGAGCAGAGGCTCTCCCGGTCTAGGCCGCCACCTGCTGGCCACACGGGCTCATTGCAGCCGAGTGTTCTCCCTGCATCGAGGTCCAGGGGACTGACCCTTCTCCAGGGGGGCCAGCTGCGGGCTGACCGGCCTGGCAGTGGCCGGGAACCGGCTTATGCAAGGGAGACGAAGGGCGGCGACGCCTGTGAGCTCCCTCTGCTGACCCGTGAGGCAGGCAGGTGAGCTGAGGGCCCAGAGGAAGCTGGGCTCAGGCCTCACCTGGGGCAGGGCCGAGTTCAGGTGGCGCTGCAGCTGGTCCCGCTCGCGGAGGGCGTCCTGCAGCCGGCTCTGCGTGGCCGCCAAGGTCTCCTGACTCTCTCGGAGGGACTCCAGCAGCTTCTCCCGCTCATCCAGCATGTTCACCATCAGCTGCTCAAAGCTGGCGTCGGCACCGGCGCCATGCGGGGGGCCCAGAGGGTCCCCCTCGTTGATTGTGGGCATCACCTCACACATGGCGGGGGTGGGCGGGGCAGGGGTTCACAGGAGTGGCCCCTCCGGGGACCCAGAGCACGGGTCCCAGAGCGGGCAGTGCCTGGCGAGTGGACGGCTGGGCAGGGGCGTCTCCTGTGGCATCAGTTTCTCTGAAAAGCACCTGGTGCCCGAAGAGCGGCTGTGGGGTGAGGCCAGAGGGCGGGGCTTAGCCCCTCGGGGCTGGGGCTGGGTGCCCTGTGTCCCCAGGCAAGCGGGCGGCCGCTGAGTCTGGCCATGGCAGACGGAGAGCAGGGCTGGAAGAGGACCCTCGGCTTAGACGGAGCACTGGGGCCCGGCAGAGTCCCAGGGGGGTCTGGCGACACCCATCACCTCTGGAGGGCCGTCATCTGTGGGAGAAGAGGCTGTGTGAGGGTCCGCTGAGGGGGCGGGGAGGCGGGACGGGACGGGGGCCGGCCCAGGCCCTGCAGCTCCCTCCCCAGGCTGTCCCCTCCCCGGGCTGTCCCACTGCCACAGCCTCTGCCCCCGGCTGCCCCACCCCAGCTGGCAGCACAGCGGAGAGGTGGCCCACGCACGAGGCTCTCTGCCCAAATACAGAACTGACCGGCACAGGCTGCCGAGTCCTGAGACCTGCGGGGGAGAGTGGGCAGGAGGAAACGGGGTCCCTGGTTCCCGTCCCGGCTCAGGCCAAAACGAGCGCAGAACTACGATGGGGCTCCTGAGGGACTGGGGGGCAGGGTCACAGGAGACGGGTGACAACACGGCCGCTGGGAGAGGCTCGACTGGGCACTGCGGCTCGCCACTCGGCTAGCCACTCAGAGAGGACTCTGCCTAGTCACCCCCCGGCCTGGAGCCGGGCACACAGAGATGCCCACTCTGCGTCGCGGCCGAGTAGCCGGGGCTGAGCAGGGACCAGATGACGTGAGGACATCCGGGGGGCAGTGTGGGGTGGTGGCCCTGCCTGTGGCTGTGCGTCTCCTCCCTCCGTGCAGCTCCCCACTACTCCGGGAGCTCGGGCGGCTGGCACGTGCAGGTGGCTCCAGGGGTGCCCGGGTGTGCCGGAGCAGAGGACGGTGTAATGAGGAAGGCAACTGTGACCACCGGCTCCTGGCCTCCCTGCCCACTGCTGGGCGGCCTTCCCTCCTTCCTCTCCCCCCGCCCCCTGCCCCGTGGGGGACACTCAGGGACAGTTTCTTGTCCACCCCTCAGGTAGCCGGCTGGGAGGGTTGCGGAGAGGACAGAAGGCGCAGGGACCCAGCGGAGGGGAGAAATCAGACACTGAGCGGAACCCAGCAGGGGAACTAGAGAAGGGCCAAGCCCCCTCCACCTGTCATCCTGTCCCTCAACGTACTGATGATCTAGGCAGAAACGGGGGCAGCAGAAAGGGGCTGGTGAGGGATGTGGGCCTGGACCCGACGGGAGGTAGCGTGCCAGCCTCAGAATGCCCCAGCTCACACCGCAGCCACTCCTGGAGGGCCCGGGGCCTCGGGGACCCCGAAAGTGGCCTCAGTCCCAACAGACCCCAGCAGCCTGCAGTGAGAGGGAAGGGAGGGGCCCACAGCTGGCAGTGAGGGGACCGGCGGGGTGGCCTTGGGCTTGTCACCCCTCCTGAAGCCCCTGCTGTGAGATGGAGCCGCGAGCTCCCCTTGTGGGGAGGAGCTCACGGATACGCAGGGCCTGGGGAAGCCGAAGGCGCCCACGACCACAGTGAACTCCCTGGGGGGTCTGCGGGGGGGTCAGCTCCTCGCAGGGAGGGGCCGAGCAGTGCTCAGGGCGAACAGGACCTCGGGCTGCCTGTCCGCTCCGACGCGGCCTCCCCGAGCCCTCCTGGTCGTTCTGGCCCCCGCGAGGCTGGCTTCGGTGCCACCGGCCCTCTCCCAGCCTCCCTCCGAAACAGGTGCCGGGGCGCAGCTCCACTTCCCCTGGCAAAGTGTCACGATGCGGAGCCAGGTGCCCGCCCCATGGCAGGCGGTGAGCGGAGGGGGCCGTGGCTCGGGGACACCTGCTTGGCCCCGGGGCTGTCTTTAAATAGCACGGCCACCGGCTCAGCCTGACGACGCCTCCTCAGCCCTGCACAGCATGGCCCTGGTTCACAGGCAAAAGCTGCCGGCCCCCGAGCCGGAGCCGGCGTCTGTGGGTGTGGGGGGCTCTGCCGCTGGGGCGTGTGAGCCCCGGATGGGCACTGGGGGGCGGGGCACAAGCCAGGCCTCGGGCCTTGTGAACTCAGGGCAGTGAGGCCTCTCTGGCTTCCCGAAACTCACCCCACCTTCCCCTAACCAACAGCAGGGTGGGCACGGGGGTCCGACGCTCTGGCCGGTCGCACACGGGCTGGCTCCCCGCTGCCCCGCCAGGTGGCAGGCCCACCACTGCGAGGGGCACAGCGCCGGGGCCGAGCTGCCGGGGGTGCGCGAGGCTCAGTGCCCACGGGGGGGACGGAGCGCGAGCCCCCGCGTCAAAGGCCCTGGGCGCAGAGGTAAGAGGAAGGCCGCCCACCCACGCAGGACACTCGCCGCGAGGTGCCCACGCAGGAGGACAACAGTCACGGTGGCAGCTGCCACGTGCCGGGCGCTGTGTTTAACTGACTTTAATCCTCGCGATTCCTTGCAGGGAAGACGCCATGCTTCCTCCCATTTCACAGACGTGAGAACTGGGACTCAAAGTCACGTAACCGAGTGTACGTAGCAAGTAAGAGGGAGCCCCACGGTTCCGTTCCGGGGTGTCTGACTCCAGAGAGGGGCAAGGGGTGCGGGACGGGAATGGGCACGACTGGTCCAGGCCACAGCCCCCTTCACCCCCCTCCACGGCAGCCCGCCCCCCCCCGCCATGCCCCTCCTCCGGCCCGGCGGAAGGCCACTGCCCAGCAGCCTTCGTGGTCTTGCAGTGGCCACTGGGCCTTTGTCTGCGAGGTGCATCTCTCCAGCTGCTCCCAGGACTTAGTTAAGGGCCGTCTCTTCCCAAGGCACAGCCTGTGTCACCTGGGCGAGCATACAGGTAGCTGCACAGGCCTGGGCCCTCGTGACAGTGCAAGGAGGCACCCTACCAGTCACAGCGGGACACGGGCGCCCACCAGCGCTGCCACGCCCACCATCACCACCCCAGGAGGACTAGCATCAAAGGCGCGTGGAGACAGGGGGCCCACGAGTGTCTGCGCACGCCCAGAATAGCTCCTCTTCAGAATCAGCCGAAGTCGTAGCCACACCTCCTTCAATGAGGCTGGGGTTTGCAAACAGGGCTCTGTGACAGAGTACCTTTAGGGGACAGCCTGGGACGGGAAAATGGCAGAGGTGAGACAAACCCCAACGGCTCTGCCCTCTCCTTCCTCACTCCAGCCTCATCAGAGCTCCAGCTCTTGCCGGCCATCTGGTTCCGGCTGCATTTACACAGGGGGGTCCGCGTCTAACGCGGGGCAGACAGCCCCCCCGGTCTAAGCGCTGTCTGCGCCGGGCACTGTTAAGGAGATAGAGGCGTGTGACATGCGATCTCCACCCCGGGGAAGCGCACCGTCTCCCTGAGCGGACACAGATACAGCGGAGCGGCCGGAGGGGCGGCACGTGACCAGACCTGGACTCGGGCACGGCCTGCGCACCACCAGGACTCTGACCCGTTAAACTGGCCCGAGTGAAGGAGCCCCTGCTCCGGGCCAGAGCCGAGCTCGCCGGGGGGACAGCAGACAGACACCTGGGGACGGTGGGGGCTGCAGCACGCAGGGCTGAGAGCAGAATGAGGTGTCCCGTCTGGCCGAGGAGCCGGCGGCCAGCGAGTCCCCAGGCCCTCTCTGCTGGGGCCTACAGTCACACCAGCCCCGCTCGGGGCTCCCACCCACTGCTGGTTCCCCTAGCCGCCCTGCCCCCGGACGCTCTCAGGCCCCAGGGGCCCTCGGCACAGCGAAGGCTGAGGGGGCGCCAGCGGCCCTCCCTTCGGCGTTTCCCTAGGGCCGAGGCCCCTCCAAACACTTTCTACTCTGATGGCCTCACAGAGCGCCACGTTCCCGTGAGCCAGCACCCTACGCCTTCTAGAGCTAATTATAGGTCAGTGAGACAGCAGGCCAGAGGGGCGCAGATGGCGACTTCCCGTGGCTGCAGTACACTCCCGCCCCTCCATTCCTCCTAGGCTCTGAGGTAGCCTCCACCCCCTGCGTCCTCCCTGCCCCATACTGACTCCTCCCCGGCACACGCGCCAGCCACACACCGCCCCATACCACGCCGTGTTCCCACAGCAACCCATCCAGCGACCCAGAGCCCCAGGGCAGAGTGTCCCTGGCATAAGAAGGCCTCAGCTGGCTCCCCTGCGCCCCGCACCTGCTGAGCCTGCACCCTGCCTCACGCCACCAGAGCCCCCCTCCTCGTCCTCTCCCCTAGCTCTCACCCGCTTATGCTCAGAGGCCCGGGGAGGACCACAGCCATTCCTGACAACTCTTCCCACCTCTAGGATTCCAGCGACCTCAGGGAGGCGCCTGCCCTGGCCCCTCCTCCCCGCCCTCATGCCCAGGTGCCAGGCCACACACACACCGCACGGCTCGGACATCACGGCGTGCTCGGCAGCACGTGCGCACACAGCACTCTGGGCGCGCTTTCCCTCCTGCACGCTGCCCCCAGAGACCAAGTCTGCCGCTGGGCCAGGTCCCAGTACCTTCTCGCCCCTAAAACCCCTCCCTGTGCTGTTGGTCTGAGATACCATCGAACCCAGGCAGCCTCCTCAGACCTCAGCACAAAGCCCTAGAACACAGCCAGGGGGAGTCAGTCCAAGGCCGCCCAGGCCCCCCGGGCTGTTAGCAGTGATGGGGCGGGTGGGATGGAAACCAGTTCAGACGCCCCACCTCGGTAACGAAGAGGGAGTGGGGTGTTGGCAGAGCGCCTGGGTCGCCGTGTGCACTTTCGACATTCCCATCGCCCCAAATTGCCTTCGGAAGACCCAGCCCCCAGCACAGCGTCTGGCACACAGTGGGTGCCCCGCAAACGTCTTCGGCCCGCCGAACGATGGACCAGGGACCGGTTCCCACACCTCTGTGAAGGCTGGGGGGAGTCCCCGAACCCTGGCGTCTGCAGGAGGGAGTCTTCGCGGGAGCAGAGAGCCCTTTACCACCTGCTCATGGTGGAAATGGCGGGGCCGCAGCCCCAACTCCCTGCCCCTCTCCTGGACACCGCCAGCATGCCTCGCTCCAAAGGTGACATCAGCACCTAGTGGCACTTGTCCTCCGCCCCTCCTCCTTCTCCAAGGAAAGCACCCACACTGCGTTTCCAAGTGCGATCCAAGCTCTCTCTTCATACCCAGCTGCCACCAAGGGCTGCCAGACGCACACTGGGAGACACCTGCGCGCTGCAGACAGTGCCCACTCTCGCCCCACCAGCTCAGGAACCGCTATTCCCGCCCTCGTTTCCACTCGCACCCACCCTTGCCCCCACCCCAGCGGACCTCGGGCAGGTGCTGCGCACGCAGACAGGCGTTTCTGGCACAGCCTGCATCTGACAGTTGGAGGATGGAGAGCTGGCGACATTAAGAAGGGGTGTCGTGAGCGACGCAGGAAGGATGAAGAGCCCCCCCATGGAGGGAAGCGCCAAGGCCTCAGCACCTCCTGTGCCCCTCGGAGCGGAAGTGGCCCAGGAGCGAGGAGGCGCTGCTTCTTGGACCCTCCTGGGGGCGGAGGACGCAGACCGTCCAGTTTCCGCCAGAAGCCTGCCAGCGCAGCCCCCCTCCCCCGAGGCGATGGATGAGCGCGAACTCCACGCCACCCCCGCAGACCCGGCACCGCCTCCGTGCTCACCCCAAGGGCACAGGACTGGCGAGGCAGGCCGGTGAGGGGCGGCGGGAGGGCAGCATCCACGCCTGCAGCGCGAGGGTGGGCTGCTGCCCAAGGCGCACCAGACGGCGGCTCCCCGAACTGTGCTGAAGCCGGAGGTGGGGAGTCGTCCCCCCCGCCCCAGCCCAGGCTCGGGACGCTCACCTGCCTGCAGTCCTGGAACCGGGCGGCTCGTCTCGGAGGCCGCAGCAGCCGGGAGCCGCGGCGAGCGCGGAGGCCCCACGCGTCCGGAGCCGGACTCCGAGCAGCTGCGGCCTCCGCGGCGTGAGCCCCGCCTCCTCCCCGCAGGCCACGCCCCCGCCGGGGCACGGCCCGCCCCCACGTGACCGGAGGCCCCTGCGGCCTCCCCGCCCCGAGCCCCGCCTCCAAGCCGCGCCCCCTCCGCCCAGGGCCCTGGCTCCACCCCCGAGGCCGCGCCCCGCCGTGCCACGTGACCCGAGAGGCTGCGCGCAGTCTCCGGCCGGCCCGCAGCCTCCCTCCAGCGGGCGCCGCGCACCCCGACCTCTCTTTGAACCGCCCGGGGCCCCAAATTGGCCTCGGTCCCATCCTTGTTGCCAGTGGTTCGTCACCTCTCGCGCCTTTATTCGTTTTCCTTGGGTCGTAGCCGTCGCTAAGTGGAGAAACTTGAAATCCAGATACGTTACCACAGTGTGCACTTGTCACTTGCCTGAATCCAGGCACCTGGCTGTGCTCACACTGTCACTACAGAATGAAACGTCTATTATACACGCGTACTATGAAGACAGTCTCGATGCCAAAATTCCTGACCAACTTCCCTCACATCTCCCCGTTCCCCCGAACTGCTCCTTCCCATCTGCTGTGCGGAGGGCTGCCACTGCGCCTACTCCATCCTTCCCGAGGCCCACGGAGCGCTACGAGGCGTGAAAATTTTTTTGTGCACATGCAGTGTGTACATATTTATAGACACACATTCTACTTCAGCAAAGAATGCTGCAGTTGACATATAACTTTTTTTTCCCTTTTTCCCAATATGTTCATTATTTGGCTTAGTCTCATATCTTTGGTAGGAAGCAGGAAAAGCAGAGTAATTCTGATTTGGGGGGGGTGAGAAATGAAGCTAAATTTATGTTGTTTTGTCTGACCCTCAAAGCAAAATCGAGGTATATATTTAAGGAAGTGAAAATTACAAAACAGATTTTACAAAAGTAGTCCAGAGAGATCCAACTCTTCTCCAGGTGGTGTGAGGGTCTCAGCACAAGGAAATCCCTGAGACACTTCACGTCCTTTCACTAACAACATGCCACATCCTAGCAAAGGCAACCAGCCAACGCAGCGGGAAGGCTGAAGCCATGACTGCTGCTGCCAACACACTTTACCGGGTGTCTGTCTGTCAGCACTCCGCTGGGAGAACAGCCGAGGCCATTCTAATACACCTATCATCATACTGTGGAATTCAGTAAAAAAGCTCGGAGGTTGAGTCAGAACACAATTACCACGCCAAATCTATTGCACCCCCTTTCAATGGTAACCCCTAAATGGGAGACAGGCAATCACCAGGACATCCCCTTCTGCTCAATGGCATCTTCGGTTCGGAGAACTAGGGGTATGTGCTTCTTTCCTCCTGCCTGAGGGGGCACTCTCGATTGCAGATTTGCAAGGTGCTTATTTTGTTTTTATCATTTAAATGTCCTAACTGTGTTTTTCACTGGCCCAGGCTCACTTTCTCCAGGAGCAGCTTCCACCACCCTCAGTGTGCGGGAAGGTTGGCTGTGAGCAAAAGCGTTAAGCAGGTGCGCCCCGAGAACACCCCTTAAACCGCAGGGTAGGGAGGGTGGCGCGGAGAAAACATCACATCCGCTTAGCAGTATGGTTACGACTGCCCCACGAGACTTTCCGGTTAAAGAATATCATCGTCTTAACGCCCACCTCACGGCAATGCCCAGCTAAGATCCAGTTCACTGCTAATCTGGGGTGGGGGTGGGGGTGGGAGAAAGCAGCAAGCTTATCTTGCGAGCAAAAACAAACCACCCACCCGTGCTGCTCTTTTCAGAGGATGCCAGCTACGGCAAGTCCTCTGACCAACAGGACAACAGCATCGCTGCAGGGAAGACACACATGATGATGGGCCACGCAAAGTCACAAAGTGCTCTTAGCTCAGGAGGCTACTTTCCACATGGGATGCATTTTTTTTAATAACCTTCAGTATAATAAATATCTAACAATTTAATGAAAATACCACTATCTTTCCTGCAATAACTTTCTTGGTTTCTCTTACATTTTACTTAGAAACACATATTAAAACTCTTTCATCAATTGTATGTACCTTTGAGGCTGGTTATGGATTAGGTATGCCAAAATCAAATTTTTACTCACCTTTGCTTTTTATCTACATGCACTCTGCCACTATCTAGCTACCATTAAAAGAGAGAGAGAGAGAGAGAGAGAGAGAGAAGGGAAGTGAGAGAGAAGAGACTGACCCTTCTAACTGTGGTACAGAGAAAAAGATCTGGGTAGGAATCCTGACTCTGCCATTTACTGGCTGTTAGGCCTTGGATAAGTCACCAATTCCATTTCCTCAACCACAGATTGAGAACAGTGTCACCTACCCTTGCAGGGCTCTGAAAATTAGAGGTATTATGTAAAGTTCCCAGTGTAGTCCCAAGGACACAAAGTCATTATCGTCACTACTCTCAGCCTCATGCAAAAAAAAATATCTAAAATCCAAAGTTGGCAAATGACATTTATGCAATAAATATTCAAAAATTACTTTTAAAGAAAGATACACAAGGCAATCTTCTAAGATTCTGAAAACCCTGTCACCTGCTTTATTTCTGGAGAAGGGTAAAGGGAGCAAATATTCACATGAATCGGAGGGGCAGCTAAACTGGCAGCGACAGCAGCAACAATTCTAGGCCTCTCGGGTCCCTCTTATCCGTAAGGGAATGCTGACACTTCCTTGTTTGGAGACTGAAGAGTTTAATTTTCCCTAAAGCAAGATCATCCATTTTCACTAGGATAAAAGAATAAAGAACAAACTCAATAGCACCAAATGAGGTTTAACACAGAAAACAGGGCCAGGTTTCTCCTTTCAAATAAAACTTTTACATTAAAATATGTTCAGAAATCATAGTTGTTTTTGCTCTTGATTCAACCCTTCTCCTTCCCCTCCCAGGAGCCCCAGGAACCAAAGAGCACGTTAACCAGACACACAATCCGGCGGCCCCCTCCGCACTGGGCGGGTGACCAGCGGGCTGGCCTAGCTTGGGCCCGCCCTTGGGGACGGGAAGCAGCGACTACGCTCTCAGGGAGAACGGGTACTGAGGGTGCCACCAGTCGAAGAGTCGAACGCTGTGCGCCGGGTCCAAGATGACCTGCACGCCCTGCTCGCTGCGCAGCTTCCGACCGCCGCGGACCGGGGAGTCCTGGAACACCAGCCTCACTCGATGATGCCGCATGTCCGTGCTCACGCTGATAGTGAACTGGGGGGAAAGCAAAGTCGGCACCCCAAATAAACCACCTTGTTATCATACGATTCCCTGTGAAAGGACAGTCTAGCCGATGGTCACACTGGCCAGCCCATGAGATCACCTCTCAGTTATAACAGCAATGCCTTTGCAAAGATACAAACGATTCAGGGCGGTTTTATAAGTTCTTCTTAGCTTGATCTATGTAAACTATACGAAAGAACACCTCTCAAGCGATGACTAAATTAGGGGTACATGCACAATGACTATCACCAAGGCCAATTTTTAAAAACCGGGTTAGAGCTATGAGGGATGACTTGAAAGGATTTTGAGGAGACACTGCTGAGCAAGTCTAACAGGATGCATAAAACACACACCCGATCGCTTTTTATGTTTGGCAAAATACGCCAGAAAAATCTCTAAATATGTTTACGAATATGGAGGTCTGTGAAGGAGTGTGTGAGTTTGACGTACATGGAGGATGAGTTATGTACAACTGGGTCACTGACATGGCTCAGCCTCCGGGGAGGGGAGCGGCCTCTGCGATAAAAGGACCGTGCATGACATCGCCCTAGGAACACGTTACGTAAGAGGCTGGGCGCACACCTGCACACGCTAACGGGCACATTAAACAGTCCCCAAGCGGTTAATTACAGTCTCAGGTTCCCGGAAGACTAAGTCCCCTTTTCTCAATGTACTTATGCATTAGTTAAATTCTTTATATGAAACACGTATTATCTGCTTTACCATTAAAAAAAGAATAAAGCTGTTTTCAGTGTGGAGGGGGAACCCCATGTATCTCTGAACATAAGCCCAGAGGACAGAGAAGATAAATTACATGAACTCTCCAGCTGTCAATCCAGTTAAAAAATTTGAAAACCTGAAAAATATGCCAGAGGCACAGTTGTTGTTTCTTAGCTAGGCCTGGAAGGGTCAAAGCACCCCCCTGGGACAGAGCTGGTCACCCCACATTTTAATCCTGCATCTGCGGCACCACAGGCACGCCTCGAGGTACCCACACACGGTGCTCAGACGTTAATGATCCCTACGCAGGAGATGCCAGCACGATCCCTTGGCCACAGAGAAGAGAGCAGGCAAAATGCTGTCCGACGTGAATAACTCCTCCACAGAGCCCTCTGCTCCCAACGCGCCCGTCTGCTTTCAGACTCTTTTTACCCTGTCAAAGACTCCTTCAGTGGTTACACGTACAGACTGCTTTCCAAGCCCGGGTACAGGCAGTCTGTGAAAGAGCCGAAATGACATCCTGTCTGCACTTACCAGCGTGAATATCATCCCCATGACGATGGGGATAAAGATGAAATTGAGGGTGGTGACCTGCAGGAGGCAGCAGTCCTGGTCTGGGTTGGTGTGCACATCTTCATACTGAGTAGGAGGCTGCAAGCCCCCTCCACACTTGCTCTTTAACCTAGGGGACTGAAGAGAGCTGAGCATTAACCTAATGGCTTACGGGAAACATTTATGGCTCTGAGACTCCACCCACGAAAGTCCTATGGCTCAGCTGACGCTGACACCCACTTTTCTGTTAGATCTTCTTTTATCGTGTCCACATTGGTTTCTATATGGATCAAGGAACACCGGCCCTTTGAAAGGAGGGACAAGCCCCGTGGACGCACACTGCGGCCGTGGTGTGAAGCTTCAGTTACGGCATCGCCTGCCAACTGGCCGGAACTGGAGACTCAGAGCTCATCAGAGGTTCCGGTGTTAGAGAGACTTTAAATATCTTGTGATCTGTCCAACTCCAAAGAACATCTGCTGCCCCAGAGAGACGGAAGCGGAAGTGGCCATCCAAAGCCGGGCCCCATGAAACAAGGGTCACGAGTCCCAGAACTAGAGGAAATCGCACGTGCTCCCCTGCAGGAGGCGTTCCGGTCTCGGGGTACGCACCAGACCGCACGCAGCCCCTCCCAGAGAGGCCTATGGTGCACTCCCTACCAGCATCTGATGGCTGCCAGAGCGCGTGTACACCTTGTCAAAAACAGTGATCAAAGCCAAAGTTCTCTGAAACCACGTTTTCTCAAAATCAATGAAAAATATGATTTACTTTCCTCACAGACTTATCTGGAGCTCACCGGCCATCAGGTGAGGGATCACTGATTGTACGTGTAAGGTGTGTCGGCACTGAGACAGTAAGCAGGGGGAGAGACACTGGAAATGAGGCTGGTGAGGGCAAGCAGCAATGCGGAACAGACCCTCGCTGCGGTCTGGACCGCAGGCGCAGCGTCAGCAGAAGGCAGACAGCGGGGCAGCGTCTGCTCTTCCTGTCAGTGGCCTTCTGGCAGCCCCTCTCCTCATCACCTCCCTAGATCGCCTGACATTAAAACCACATAAATCACTGCCGCTTACAAATACATGTGCCTTGAACGACAAAAAAAAAAAAACTTAGGCAAGTACCCTCAGTACACTGATATGACAAGTTTTCTCCTTTTTCCCACTTTTTAGAAGTCTTCAAACATAAAGAAAAGTTGACAGTGCAATAAAGTCCCGTGTACACCCAGCACTGGGTATTTTGTTTTCTCTCCCTCTCTCATTTTATATGCACGTATAGGAACCCCGTGCACTTTGGGGGTGGGAAGTGCAAAACCATTTGAAAGTGACAATGACACCCTTTATTCAGCATGAAAAACACAGTAACATGTAACTACGATATCATCATCACACCCAAGGAAATTAACAATGATTTCATAGCGTGTATGAGCCATAGCATATTCCAATTTAACTGTCCCCCAAAATATCTCGTGCACCTATTCGCTCTCCGATCCGGGATCCCCTCAAGGTTCTCCCTGTATTAAGCTACTATATCTCTGTGTGTCTTCGATACAGAATAGTTCCCTCTTCGTTTCCTTTTCAAGGCAGCATTACAAGTTTTGATTTGAATAACGGAATTGTACGCCTAGTAAAATTTATCAGAACAAGATACTACGTAGAAAACAAAAAGGAGATGCAACCACATACCTGCTTTTTGAACTTGAAGTTGAATTCCCACATTGGTTCCTGTCTGTTCCCAACAATCTTTCTGCACCAGAAAAGCAAGCACTGTAACAGAATAAAAATAAAATAAACCCAAAATAAACAAATAAAAGAAAAGAAAAAACCAAAATAAGGCAACAAAAAATAATCAGCAAAAACCTTTCTGTTTGATAGCTCTAGAGCCAGCCACAGTCCCAGGGCTAGGATTTCACTTTGGCACAGATAGAGACCCCCTCCAATTTGACACTGGTGCAACGTGACAAGAGACAACCGCAGGGCTATTCAGGACGGGAAGAGGGACCGATGTCAGTCAACCTCAGAGGCTGCTGAGGTCAACCCCTGTTGGTCTCCTCTTTAAAGAGAGAAACGCGGTCTCCAGAGACTGGGGCACTCTCTGACTCGCCGGCCACCCCTCTGTATCGAAACGTGAGGGCAGCCAGCGGCCCCCAGGCAAGAGGATAACCCCGGCAGGCAGAGGGGGCCGGCCCGTAACAGGGGCAGCCACCCAGGACCTGCTGAGGACAGACGGCCGGTGTGGAAACGACAGAGCCGAGGCCAATTCCATCTAGAGTGCGCCCCGCAGTGAAAGTCAGGCTACAGCTAAGGTTAAGCACAAGAAGTTAAGTACCTCCCAGGGGATAAGGGGTGGGTCGTCCGCCGTGCCAGCTGTCCTGCCCTTCAGACATGCCCTGCACGTCCTGATGTTCCATCAAAAATAATGGGCTTGGCTTTAAGGGGCAAACACTTCTGCTGCCATCACAACGGCTCCAGTGTCCCACACAAGCTATGCTACTGAAAAGAGAGAGAGGGAGAATCATATACGAAAAGCTGGAGTCCAGGAACATGGGACAACTTCCTTTAGGCAAGCTGGCAACTCCCTGAATGCCAGGCGGTTGTGGTTATACACGTGGCAAGGCCACGCGTGGGACACGTGCCACCGCATGAGGTCCCACACCCTCTGCAGGAGATCTCGCAGCAGCCAGGTGGCCTGGGCTTATCATCTGGATCAACGCATGGGTCATCGTTCCACAGTGGCTTCTAGCGCCCACTTTTCAAACTGAATTGCAGTGGTAAGAGCGTGAAGACATGGCACTCAGAGTTGAGGCAGCAGCACTTGCAGTGTGCACTGGAGCCGCTAGGATGTGTCAAGCATGAGTTTGCCCAACGCTGCTCTGCTTCCAGCAACGGATTCACACCTGGCCGGTTAGCTCTGGGATGACCCCCACCTCATCACAGTCAGTCTGATACTGTCACATGTTTCCGGGGAAGGGAAACTGTCAATGTGACGTCACGGGCTGTCCGCTCGCATTACAGGCGGAAACAGCTGCTGGGAGAAATGCTAATCCTACACCCTGTATCCATCAGCCAATGGCCCTGACCACCTCAGTCTGCAACCCTGGGAGGAACCTTAAAAAATAATCCATCTGTGTCAGGTAACGTCACCTCACGAGCTAGACTTGGGGAGAATCATTATTAATGTCCGAAGCACAGAAACTAAATACAAAGGACTAGGAAGTGCTACAGAACACCAGATTTGTGCAGGTACAGAGTGATAAAAATGGCCCACACACCCAAAAGCTATAAAATTTAGACAGTGCTATTTGTTCAAAAGAAAAGGGGGGACGATACATCCACTTGCCTAAATACCTGTATCTGCCAAACTAGTCTAGCTGGACAAAGGTGCATCCACTAGATACTTCATCAGGGAGGAGACAAGGGAGAGAACGGACCAAAGGCTGACAGACCTGCTCACAAATCAGAATGCGACCGACTCGAATATGACATCTGAGTACAAACTCCTGAGAAGTCCCGAGGTACAAAAAGACGTACAAAAAACAGTAAGGGAGCAACGTCCACATCAGAGCCTCTGAGGAGGTCAGCAGGAAAGGGGGATCCTAGGGGTCAAGGTCACGTCACAAAGGAACAATTGGTAAGCTGTTCATGTTATACCTTCATATCGTGACTTCCAGCACCTCTTCAGGTTTACGGTTTACACCTACCACCTGAGCTGTGCTCTTCCCAACCAAAACCATCAGGACCATCCGAAGTGGTCCAATGTACGAAGCACAAAAGTAAATTAAAGAAAATAAGGAACGTGCTACAGGCACAAAAAGCTTTACGGTAAAGACAACGTGAGCCAAGCCCACGCAGCAGGAACACCTTGGAGAAGTGAAACCCTTGAGTCCGGGAAATCTGCATCAATCCCCCTGCAGCTTGCCACCTGAGACCTAGACCTCCCTCCCCACCAAGGGAGCTGGGACCAGCCAAGGTGACAGGCCCGCCGCACAGGAGCCCATCAGCAAAACCCCGGCACCGACCCTCACTTACTTTGGAGTTCTTTAATGTGCTGGGCGTGCTTTCTGGAATGGCTGGGGCTTTGGAGACTCGAGCAGCAAACGGCTCGTACATGTGGTACAGAGATCGGATCACGCACGCCCGGAGACAGCGCAGCTTCTCCATGGACTCTGGGCGCAGGCGCACGGGCAGAGAGGCATCCAGCGTGTAGTGCCTGAAACAAGACGCGTTACTCCTACCAGGGTGCGGCCTGTCCCCCTGCTCTCGGCCAGTGTCCTAGGACTCCTGGTCTCCGTACGACTGAGCTGGACGACGCCCTGACCAGCACGCAGCTTGTCCCCCGTGCTCGCACGCGGTCCCTTCCCTTCGCAGCTAGCTGTACTTCTTCGCCACGCACGACCCAGTTCATCCAGGTCTTATAACCCTGCACTACTACATCCATTTCAACATGTCTAACCCTCAGTGTTTCACCCCGAAAAAGGGCAGGTCTCTGCCTCGATACCACACACTTCAGACCCTCACAAAGAACCTGTACCGGAGAAGAGCCACCAGGTTCTCTTGGCACATGCTTCAGCTCCCTGCTACCTCAACATCCCTTCCTGTCACATCCTCACTGTCTATACTTCTTCACCCAAGATCGAGAGCCAGCTCTCGCCAGCCATACTGTGTGCTCACTCTCTCCTCAGCAGTAACCCTACAGGCGGGGCAGCATAAGTACAAAAACTACATGATACTTTAAGATGACTAGCAAACCTAAGAAATGAATCTAGTCGAAAAGACAAGTAGGCACCTGCAGCTTTTGAAAATTCTAGCTAGGATAACCCCTGAAGAAAGTCAAAAACGGTTCTTTCTGAAAATTGAAGTAAGCCTCTTTGCTGCAAGTGGACACAAGATCAGGGGCGGGGTCAAACACAGGGAAGACGATTACCTGGATGAATTAAAAACATCACTTCTAAATCAGAGAGGGGCTCGAGGAGTCCAAAGCCCGGCTCACACCAAGGCACAGAGCAGACAGTGGGACGTCACCACTGCGAGGCCCTCCCCCAATAAACCACATGAAATCAGCTACGCAGACAACAGAGTTGGCAAACTGTGGTCGCACCTTCGGTACAACCTGGTCCAAAAGGCAGCAGTGCAAGTGACAGTCCAGGCATTCTTACAAATCAGGGAAAAATTCACAATGTCTTCAGGACGGATATAGGAGGCCAGCAAGAGCCAAATGTCCATGGGGTACTCTTCTCCTCCAGCCCCGTCCAGGTCTTCTGAAACAGAAAAGAAGAGCCATCATCTCCAACCTTCTATTATGCACGTACCTAAAGATCCTCAATCACTTCAATTCTCCCAGGGCTTGCACAGTTAAGAAGGTTTTGAAACAGGTCCAAGGAAGCATCTCAAATACATCACTTCTTGCTTACCCTAGCTGCTGGAAACTTTTGCTGCCTATTGTCCAAGTGAACAGGTCTGTTCTTAAGGCTTTTACTTAACAACTATTTATATGGTATTTTGAGTACCTTGCACATGTTAAATCATTTGATTCTAATAATTCTTCAAGAGAAATAAGGACAATTTTATTGTGCCATCTTCCCATCAAGAAAACAGAACCTTGCCACCTAGTCAAGGTAATCAGAACCCTACTTTTATGACCCCTAATTCCAACTTTGCACCATAAACTCTGCCCTTGATTTTCCTCACAGCCCCACCCACCAAACCTTTTCTTCGGTTCAGTCACTGAATAAAAAGATAATAAATCTTAAGATGGTACAAGGAAACCTCAAAGTGCAAACTAAGTACAACACCAGGTGAGTTACAGCATTATTTTCATTACTCAGTAACTGCCACGTCATTAACAAGACACGTTTCTTTTCTTCTGGTTTCTCCCTGTCCCATCGCCAGTTTGAACTATGATCCTGGCCACAGGCTCAGTGCTCAAAGATACTGCGACCATGCATCCCACCTCCTCCCCATCCAGACCTTATTAGTGTTAGTTCTCCTGACCCCGGGGTTCATTACACATCTCTGGTTTAAGTAAAAACTCACACTCCATAGAGACCCTGAGTCTGGGCTAATCCTAAAGCTAATGTTTAACTCAAACTCAGTCATGGAACTATCCAAAATCCAGCCTTCTCCTCCCTCCTTCCTGGCCAAAAGCCCCTGCCTCTGCCTTTCCAGCTAACGGCTTCCTGCAGTTCCAGGGCTCGACCGGGCTCCTGTGCCAGGTGCTTCGTAACACCAGCTGGCACCTCGAAGACGACATCCTCTTTTTTGGTCCCTCCCCTTTCTAGTAATCTCTAGTGACCACGTAAGGCTCCAGCTGCCATATCTGGGCCCCACCTTCGCCCACATTAAATCTCTCTCCGAAAGAGAAGGCAAATGACTTCCCTCCACTATCAGAATTTCCTCCACTGAGACCCATCAGAACTTTGGTGAAGCAGAGACACTAAAAGTTTTGTCTTCTGGGACAAAATTCAGTAATCACTGAAGAACTGTTTCTTATATAAAATTATTAAGAAATTTAAAAGTGTAGAAAATGGAATGAGTAAAGAAGAGCTTCATGGAAATAAGCCATGAAGGGCATAAAGAATTTTGATAGGCACAGGTTAAGAGGACAGTATTGCAAGCCACATAAACAGCTAACATGAAGCCCACATACTTAGAAAAACAAAACATACGAGACAGCAATAAAGGGACAAGTCTAACAAGACTTCGTTATTAAGAAATTACTATCAACTTTTTAAAATGTGAAAAAAAAAATTTTTTAGAGTATATATTATATCTTTTGAGGATAATTACAAAAATATTTACAGAAATAACAGGATATCTGGGAACTGTTTCAAAATAATCTTGTGTGTGTGTGTTTTAGGATTGGGGTGGGGGGAACAAAAATGGCCATGAGTTGATAACTGTTAAAGCTGAGTAAGAGCCACATGGGATCCATTATACTAATCTCTCCTCTTTTATATATGCTTCCTTAGAAAGAAGTTAAAAGAAAGAAGGACTAGACAAATCACATATGTTACTGGTGTCCTAAGTATGTAAAGAATTCTTACAACTCAGTAATAGAGAAATAACCCAACTTAAAAAATGGGCAAAAGACTTGAATAGCCATTTCTCAAAAGAAAACATAAAAATGGCCAATAAGCACGTGAAAAGGTGCTCAACATTATTAGCCATCAAAGAAATGCGAATCAAAACCATGATGCTATTATTTAAAAAGTCAGACAGTCACAAGTGTTGGTAAGAACGTGGAGAAACTGGAACTCTACTGCATTGCTGGTGGGAATATAAATGGAAACTTCAGAAAACAGTTTGGCAATTCTTCCAAAAGTTAAACACAGAATTACCATGTAATTGAGCAATTTCACTCCTACCCAAAAAAAATAGAAATATATGTCCACAAAGAAATTGACCATGTGTTCACAGCAACATTATTTAGTTATAAGACAAATAAAAAGCAATAATAAGTAATGAAATACTGACACATGCTATATATGAATGAATCTTAAAAAAGTGCTGTGTTAAGTGACATAAGGTAGACACAAAAAGATCTTAAATTATGTAATTCCATTTATGTAAAATGTCCAAAATAGGCAAATCTATAGAGACAGAAGTAGACCAGTGGTTGCTAAGAATGAGGAATGATGCTGACAGGGTTGGGAAGACAGAAATGCTCTAAATCTAGACCATGCTGACGGCTGCACCACTGTGAACATACTGAAGCCATTGCACTGTACGCTTTAAAGGAGTGTGTTGTATGTCAAGCAAGATGTTTCAAAAATCTGTAAGTTATTCTGTGGGATGTGTCCAAAAAAAAGACCAAGATAAATCTCTAATAGAATGGTGATGATGAGTAGGGATTTCGAGAGAGAAATTAAGAAAGAAAAAGTGTGAGGAATGTCAATATTAATTTCAGGTTCTGGAAGAGAGTAGTATCACTGACAATCACTGGTATAAGTGCAAAGCAATACCAGTTCATTTATTTACTGATTACTTCAGTATATTTTAACACATACAGGTCTCCATTATCTGATTCTCAAGAATCTGAGACACATATTTATTCATTAGCTTCTCCTCAACTCTAGCTGGTCATCAGAACCACTTTAGCTTTTCAGAACGGCTATTGTGGGCTCTATCCCAAGGGAGTCTGATTCATTAAACCTAGAGCAAACTACTGAATGATGGTTTGGCACGTTATATACTGTTATTTTCTTTTTGTCATTTGTATAAGTTTTATTGCCATTAATATATAAATGTCACATATTTTTCTATTTCCACAGTACCTATTAGACATAATGCAAACATTAATAATTTTAAGACACTCAAAAGTGCATAATATCTGGCCTTAGCTGAAAGGAAACTAGTTATCCACAATCCGCATATGTGGGAAAACATTTTTTATCACATCTCTGCTTCCTTATACCTTCAGAAATCCAGAAATACAAAGGCTTTTTTTGTGTTCCTGATGCCACATGGGTTTGATCCCATGATGACATGTTCTCAGTGAATGACCACCACAACCGAGGTCACAGCTCCAGGAAGCTCCTGACTTGGACCAAGCCCCTTTCCTCTCCACTTAGACAAAACAGAAAGCCCGGTATAATAACCCGTGTCCCCCTGCTAAGGTCCACACTACGGTTCCCCACAGCTATCCATCACCTCTGCTGCTACTGAGAAAGCGACAGCTTCGGGTCATCGCCACAGACAAGACTATTAATCCAAAAAAGAACAAGCCCTGTACCTCTGTGCCTCTTGCTCTTCTTTTTTCTGGAGATGGCTCTCTCGTGGATGCTCTCCTCCTGGGCATCCTTCTCATCACTGCTGTCGACGATGTCACAGGGCTCGCCAACCCCAGAAAGAGCTTCCACCGCAGGAACCTGAGAGGCTTCCAAGCCACAGAGAGATTTTACTAGAAGAAAATAAAGGGAGAGTGAGAAGGCAGAGCCCCACCCAGACATACAAATGGGTTAGGCGGGGCATAAGCATCCACCAGGGGGGAAAAAAAAAGAAAGAAAAAAGAGCAAAGGCAGTGTGAGAGCAAGAAAACAGCATTTAAAAACACAAAAAGTTGGAAAGCAATGGGCCAAGTTACTCCAAAGTTAAAGAAATGACTCCTGAAGAAAACGGAAGTGCATCATCCTCCCACTATAGACCCTGCAGGATAAAAAGGTAATTGCTTTTTTCATTTGCACAAATTCTGAGGACGGACGTTTGACAGGAATTGGGCCCATTTTACCAAGTTCCTGAGTTGGAGACCGTAGTTGTCATAAAAACCCACAGGGAGGGAGGGATACGTGGGTAAAAAGCTTGAAAGCAGGGGACGGGAGAAAGAAAATACTCCCAAGGCGATTACACCGAAAAGCAAACTGCAGCGTAAATGGAGAGTCTATGTGAACTACGGAAAGGGGGCGAGAAGCCAGGAAGGAAGCGGTGGGCAGCCCAGGAGAGCGGGCGAAGCCAGGACGACGACGTTTCTGCCCCGGGAGCTGCAGCGCCCCGGGAGACCCCCGCCACCCCGCCCCCGCCCCCCGAATCCGTGCGCGCAGCCACCGAGGGGTCACACCTGTCCACGGAGAGGCCGCGGGAAAAGCGCCGAGGCCGGATCCCGGCAAGCGAACCCCCCAGCTCCGCCTTCACGGCCCCAGACGGAGGGGACCCGTCGCCAGCCTACCTTCCTGCTGAACGGCATTGGCGACGGCTTTCTTGACCCGCCCAGACCTCACGACGGCCGGATCCGAGTTGGCATAATCCGCCACGGTCACTGAAACAAGCGGCAACCCTCAGAGGCGGCGGCCGCCCGGCCCCGGCCCCCTCCCGGCGCGTCCAGCCCCCGCCCGGCCGCCAGCCCAGCCTTTCGGCGCCGCGGCCCCGCGCCCACCTCGACCGGAGCAGGCGTCGTGGGCCCGGAACTTGAGTCGCTTCCCTCGCTTGGGCATGGCGGCCGTGTCAGGGCGAGGCCGGCCTAGCGGGCCGGGACCCCGGGCCATGTCCAGGGCGCCAGAGCCGGCTCCGGCAGCCGCGGGCCAGCTCCGCCCGGCTCCGTCGCCATCCCGCAGCGCGGGCCGCGGCTCTCGCGAGGACTCGGGCAGGGCCCCGCGTCGCGTCGCCGTGACGTCACTCCCGGAAACCCCTCGCTGCTGGGCGTAAGGGGGTTGGGGCCTCAGGTCCGGGAGCCACACCGAGCATTTGACCTGACTTCACAGCCTGGCCTCCCGATTTATCAGCTGCCACACGCCAGGGGCACTTCACCAAAATGCACGTTGTCACCTTCGTGCTCCATCTCAAGCCGCACAGACCGAGCGCCTGCTGGTCCAGCGTGGGTCCCTTAAGTCTTCAGATTTCATATTCAAAAGCTGTAAGACTGAATTCTCAAAATGGGGAGGGGTCTCAAAATCTTTTCGATCTACTACCGTCCTTCAAACAAAAAGCACTAGAAAGATCGATGAGGAAATATGTTGTCTTTCCTTTGTATTGGGACAGGAAAGTCACTTAATGATCACTGAACTGTAAAGGAGGACTGAGTGGGATCACCAGTACGAATAAGGAATCTGGTGTCCCGTGTTATGCCCTTTGTCCCTGTAACTCTTGCAGCTCTCAAACCGTCTAGAGAAGCACAGTATTTAGGAACCAGGTATCCAACCTGCTGGATCCACCGCAGTGCCTCCCTGCGGTGTTTCGGAGACTCCCCTTTTAACTCTGATCACCTAGGAAACAGACTTTCCCTAGGAGCACACCACTGGCCTTAAAAACAGACTATTGCCAGAGGTCATGCTGACAGGCTTGAATCAATTAAAAATTATAACTGAAACTGAAAATAATTGACAATACTGAACTATTCTAAAAGTCATAAAACAAGGCTCTCACAGACTTATAACTGTGTCAAATAACTTTTCCGTGTATGCATAATTCATGTTGTAATCCAGTTCAAAATGCAGCCAGTAAGTGCTGAGCCTTCTCATTTCAGTTATCAATAAAATATTCATAAGGCCCAATGCTTGTACCTTGCACCCTGTTGAAAGCACTCGGGCATCGGGGCTGGTGGAAGCCAAAGGTGCAAAAAACATAGATCTTATTAATATGCTATCACTATCACAAAGGTTAAAACTGAAAATATCCTCTCAATTTCAACAGTATAACTACTATTTTAATATACTGGATTGAAGGAAATGATAATTCCATAATTAGTTTCATCTTTCAAAACTTCAAGAATGAGATCTTAAGCAAGGCCCCTCAGAGTCTTAAAGTCCTTTGGCCAATTTAGTGGAACAATTCACCCATAGATCTTTTATTCCACCTTTTATTAAAAAGCAATGATTTTTAATTAATGGCACTTTAGCTTCCAGACCCAAAGATACAGGTCCTTCCTAGAGAGAAAAATTGTAAAGTTACTAAAAGAGCTTTTATATTTAAATGCAAGTGGCATCTAATTCTTAACCTAGCTATTAGGAAGAGGGTGGAAAGAGAATGTTCTAAAATCTTTGTCCTCAACAAAAAGGAAAATTTAAGGACAATACATAAGTGCATATAGCATCTTTCTAGATTATATCCATTCTACTTTTATGATACTATATTATATCGTCCGTAATTTTGTGCTAACAGTAAATGACAGTGGTGGTATTTGTTTTTTAAGGTCTTTTGTCAAAACTTAAGGGTGGCAAAAATATGTTTGCCAGAAGTCTTTTAAATTGAAATAGCCTGTGAAATTCTAACGCCTAGGAACCATTGCTTTGGAGGCATTGGAAAAGTATTCCTTCTGATTTGAAAAAAATATATAGTAGTAAGATTTCCTATAGTGTAGTGTAGCAAAATAATATAGAAAATTTTAAAAACAAAGTATGGATTCTGCAGCCAGACTTACCTGCATTCGCAAAGTCTCTGCCATTTATTATGTACTTAACTTTGGAAAACAATCTCCTTGGACCTCAGTTTCCTTGTCTATGAATTACAGATAGTAATAACCCATTTCAGAGTTATTGAAATAATTCATTAATTCATGAAAAGTACTTAAAAACACATAGTAATCACTCAATAGATGTCAGCTATTTTGTGGTGGTGGCAGTTAAAATTGTGGTGGTGGTGGTGGCTGTCACTTAAACGGCACAGGCCTGACCTCCTGCAGGCACTCCGCACACAGCAGGAGCCCACAGTCCGGACTCCAGGGCCCACAGCCCTTTGGAAAGCCAAGGCAGGGACAGCGGTCAACTGAGCTGAGACTCGGGCCCCTGATGACTAGATCCCGGGGCTTGCCTGGCCTGTCCTCAACAGGGGACGTGCCCTCAGCTATCTCCAGAGGAGCTGGCTGTAGCTCAGGCTGATGCTTATCCTATATCCGGCCAGAGGGGAAGAGGAGGGTATTGCAGTGGCTGGACAGGGGCCAACCATCTCTAAAAGCAAGGCCTATCTGGGGACCTTAAGGGACAAGCAGAAACACTCCTTTACCCCAACAGGCCACCTCCAAGTCCCTGTGTGGAGCCCCTGCCCAGGAAAAGAGTGAGTTCATGGGAGGAGTGTTTGGACTGGGTGGTCAGATGAGGTATTCCCACCAGAAAATGAAGAGACGGGGGAGGGAGCATGGGCCGGCATCTCGTGAAGAAAGCAGGGTGATCGGTGGGAGGGCCGTGCTGTGGGGCTTGGTGCAGTTCACACCTGGATGTAGGTTCTTCCCACCTGCTGCCCCCCGAATGACTAACAAGACGAGAGGTCCACAGAGGCCCATTAAGGAGCCATCCCATTGTGAAGATCATTCGTGGCAGGCCCACAGAGAGGGGAGGAAGGATGGGAGGGGACCCGGAGAGGGCTGAGTGCGGAAGGACGAGGACTTGCTGGGCACTGGACTGCCAGAATCCTTGAGCAGACTCAAACCCAGGTCCGACTGACCCATGGCAGCGGAGATAACTCTGGTCAAAGCCAGGTTCATTTGCCACACCAGCAACTTCCCCATCAGAGAGAGAGCCTCGTCCTTCATAAAGACCCCCAACAGCCTTTCACAGGACAGATGGAGTAGGCCCCTCCATATCCCCCGACTAGAGTAACCTCTTACCCAGAACATACTCTCCAAGGGAAAGGAAATGGTGAATTTGTCACGGATACTGGCATAGTGGAAGGACAGAGAGGAGAGACACTCCATGTGTAAACCCGACTGTCTCAGGCAAGCAGAGGTATATGTGCACCCCAATTCTGATTTTGGTAGGCTAAGGTAGATGACAGTCGGATGAAGGGAAGACACACGACAATCCTTTTGGCTTCTGAGGGCCAGAAAAAGGGAAGGAGTCACCATGAACTGGTTCTTACCTACACAAAAACCTGACACCCTGAGGTCCTTCCGTGAAGGCGTTATTGGTCCATCTGGAGTGGCAACAGTCTTGACAGCGCCGTGATCATGAAGGAGGAAAGGATCTTGGCTCACATCGATACATCTATCTTAGTCCATTCGGGTTGCTACAACAGAATTCCACAGACTGGAAGCTTACAAACGACTTTATTTCTCACAGTTCTGGAGCTAGGAAGTCCAAAACCACGGTGTTGGCAGAGTCAGTGTGTGGTAAGGCCCACTTCCTGGTTCCCAGAGGGCTAGGGGTTTTTTGTTTTGTTTGCTGTGTCCTCACCTGGCAGAACTGGGTGAGGGAGCTCTCCCTTCTTTAACAAGGGCACAAATCCCACTCCCGAGGGCTCTGCCCTCATGGCCTAATCATTTCCCTAAAACTATAGTGCCATGTCCAACGTGGTTCTGGAGAATGTACCTGAGTGGAAACGGTGGGAGATTAAGAAAATAAAGAAGGTAGAAAGCTGGGATCAGGAGTCCACTGTCCATTGATGGTGGAGCAATGAATGGCACAGTTTTATTTTTGCAAGCTGCTTTTACACAAGAGCAGACAGTTGCTGGCTAGGATCAGATCATCCTCTGCACAGTCCACCCAACCCAAGGGCCGAGGCTGTATATCTTATTTCCCAGTCTAACATGTTTGTTGTCTGGGCAACCCCCAGTGTGAAGAACTGACTCTCATCGAGGCTGGTGGTAATGAAAACAGACACAACCGCTTTGGAAAACTGGCAGTGGCTACCAGAGTCGAACACCTGCAAGTGTTCTGCTGGAGCAGTTCCATTCCTGGGTATACACCCAACAGAAATACAAACACGTGTGCACCAAGACATGTTTACTCGTGTATAGGGGAGCATTATTGATAATAGCCCCAAAGTAGAAACAACGCAAATGGAGATCGTTAGTAGATCGGGTGAATATATTTGGCCTAGTCATACAACGGAACTCTAATCAGTGATGAAAATAACTACTGCTATCACGACAGCATGGAAGAATCTCATAAACATAACGCAAAAGAAAATAATAAGAAAATAATACGTACTGTAGAACCCCATTTATATAAATTCCTGAAAGAAGTCTGGGTTGTGGTTACCTCTTTGACGTGGTGAATGGGAGCGCTTATAGAGGCTTCTCTGTTCGTGGCTAAGCCTGTCCAAGTGCAGAGACAGGATGGAGAGACAGGACCGCAGCTGCGCTTCGATACATTTCCAGAGTCCTGGCCCGCGGGCTGCTTGGACCACGACGGAAGGAGCCCAGTACCGGGATCTGGTGATCAGACCCTCGCCCTCATGGTCCCTACACTGTCCGCGAACACTTCCGCCCTCGCTAGCCTTTTGCGACCACTTCCGCCCTCACTAGCCTTTTGCGACCACTTCCGCCCTCGCTAGCCCTGGGATCTTAAAAGTACCCGCCCTTTCCGGGTCCGCCCCTCCGTTCTCTTTGGTCGCTTGTCAGGCCCGGCCCTTCTTCCCCGCCCCTTCCAGGCCCCTGCTTTTGTCAGGCCCGCCATTACGGCCCCACCCTTTCCGGTCCTCCCCAATAGGCCCCGCCCCTCTGGCCCCTGGCCTTCCAACCGCAGCAATTTCCGCGTCCGCCCTTTCCGGCCCGCAGTTATCAGGCCCTACCGTTTTTTTTCTGACCCGCCCCTTCCGGCCCCAGCTCTTTCCAGGCCCCGCCCCTCCCAGGCCCGCCCCTCCTAGGCCCCGCCCCCAGGCAGGCCCCGCCTCTGGCCGCCGGGTGGCGCACTGTTGGGAGCGTTCCGCTTGCGCGGCCTAGGAGGGCGCGGCGGCGGCAGGCGCGGTGCTAGGTCATGGGGTTCCAGCCGGTGAGACCCTCGCTCCTTGCCCTGTACCCTGGGACTTTATTCCTTCTGGTTCTGGTCACTCCGCTCCGGAGATGCCAGTGTCCGTGACCCTGTCCAGAGGAACCCCCGGCCTGGGCCTGGCCCAGTGTTGGAGCTTGGGGTCGCCACCCTCCGGGCGGCTGGACGTGCGGGACGGTCATTACCTCTGTCAGGGTCCCTTCCCCCGCGGGGCGGTCACGCTGCCTGCCTTCTCTCCCCACAGAGCCCAGGCCTCCTGGCCTCCCTGGGGGTGGGGCTGCTGACTCTGCTCGGCCTGGCCCTGGGCTCCTACTTGGTTCGGAGGCCCCGCCGGCCGCGGATCACTCTCCTGGACCCCAATGAGAAGTACCTGCTGCGACTGCTGGACAAGACGGTGAGTTGCGGAGGAAGGGGAGGGTAGAGGCGGGGCGAGAGTTTTCCTCCCGGTGTGAAATGCGCAGCAGCCACCGCGGTTGGGATGTCCTGGTGAAGCACTTGTGTCTCCGTCCTCCAGACTGTGAGCCACAACACCACGAGGTTCCGCTTTGCCCTGCCCACCGCCCACCACGTTCTGGGGCTGCCTGTGGGTAAGAAAAGTGTGGAGTGGGCTCCTTTCCCTGATACCCTAAGGTGGGGGGGGATTCTCCTTCTGGAGTCTCCGGAAGGATGCTGCTTTAATCTGTTTCTTCCACACCTACCTGGCTTGATCCTCCAGGCTGTGAGGTGCCACCGGACCCTTTGTGACACTCAGCAGCCCGCCCTCTTTCCTGAGTTTGCTCATACCTACCCCTGAACACACACTAGTTTTTTACCCATCGCCTGGACACCATCGTGCTGGCAGTAACTGATGAGAGTTTTGCCAGTGGGGGCTTATGAGGGAGCCAACTGGGGGCTCAAAGGGGAAGTGTCCCTGCCTGGTAGCTCACTGGGACTACAGTGGGAAGCAAGATGCCTTTGTTCTCTCCAACCTCCCGGGAGTTCTTTGAAAGGTAACAGGAACGCAGCGCGGCAACAAGCAGCCCTTACGTAGTTCTCTGCATGGCCCCCAGGGAGACACGTCTATCTCTCTGCCCGAATCGATGGCAGCCTGGTCATCAGGCCATACACGCCCGTCACCAGTGATGAGGACCAAGGCTACGTGGATCTTGTCGTCAAGGTAAGGGTAGAAAGGGTTCCCAGGAACTCCTTACCCTACTCTTTCTGGGGTTTCCAGGGTTCCTTTGAGGGCAGGAGACCCATGTCCTTTGTGGGTTTGAAGGAAGTCCGTGGGCTGGGGAAAGACGGCACGTGCGGGCCCCTGCCCCAGCGCAGGAAGGTTCAGCCAGTGGGGGCTCAGAAATCAGTGACCTTGCAAATAAAGTACTTTCCATTCTGTCCTATCAGGTGTATCTGAAGGGCGTGCACCCCAAATTTCCTGAGGGAGGGAAGATGTCTCAGTACCTGAACAGCCTGAAGATTGGGGACGTGGTGGAGTTTCGAGGCCCGAGCGGGTTGCTCACTTACACCGGGAAAGGTGACAGCTTCTGTGCTGCCTGAGCCTGTGTCCCACACCCCCAGGCCATGGTCCACTGGGCAGGGGGCTGTGAGCGCACCTGCGTGAGGGCCAGAGCCGCCCTTCTGCACACGTAGCTCCCATTTCATGGGAGGTCGGGTTTCTCGGCCCATTAATCACCCATACTCTTGACTCCTCAGCCATGACAGCTGCAGAGGTTAGTAAAGCCACACCAGTCTCTTCCCCTGCCTCCGAGTCGCCTCTCAGGCTCAGCTGTTTGGAGAGCCACAGGTGGCTTTCATCCCTTCCCATGGGAACAGCCGGGTGCATTAGCAAGCGCCTTGAGCTGCTCTGTGCCCCTTGAGAAAGTTGATTCACACCTGGCCCCCTGCCAGTCGCCCTTACCGGGGAGTGAGCCTATGCCAGAGGCAGCTGATGACTCACCATGTAGCCCTAAACTGACTGGTCCTTAATAATAGGGGACACGTAGTCCTGTCCCCATTGTCCCTCAAGTGTATTATTAGGTCTGCTCAACGCAAACCTCCACTCATGCTCCTGGGTCAGATTTCATCACAGCTGCTAAACTGGCCGGGGGCAATTTTTCAGTTCTGCATTTGTCATCTCGGCTTTCTCTTAACTGACTTTGTTATTCTATCCTCTCCTCACTCAACTTCTCAGGGAATTTTAGCATTCAGCCCGACAAAAAATCTCCACCAGAGCCCCGAGTGGCCAAGAGACTAGGAATGATTGCCGGCGGGACAGGTGCGTGTCGCTGGAGCCACCCTCCCGCCATTGCCGACGTTGCCATGAAAACCCACAAGTGACCCTCAGAAGGTTTGGCAGTCATCGTCAGCAATGCCTGGGTCTCCCCAATACTTGAGAGGCAAACTCATAAACAGAAACAAACAAACACAAAAACTTTAGTTGACACAAAATAGAAATGAATCGTGTGGGTTCTCCCGAGAGCTCACGTTGTACGGATCTAATAACTTTTAGGTGGGAATAGAAAAGCAGATAGAAGTCGCACCGTCACGAGGAAGGAGAATTAGCACTGGACGTTTTTGTATCTGAGACGCTGTTCTCCTCACTTTAGCATCGACCTGTAAAGCAGGGACCAGTCTTCCCCTCTACCAGATGAGAAAATTGCGGGTTCGGATGGGGAAGGTGGTTCCCACAGGGTTCAGTGGTAGCGGGTTGCTGCCCAGCTCTGCCCGGTCCCGAAGCACTAGTCCGGCACTCCTGACATTGGATCAGCAGGTACCTGTAGCCCCTGTGACTCGAGTCCTAGCCAACAAGGGACTTTCCGAAGAGGTGTCTTGTCTGTCTGTGGCCATGAACAAGCCCGATCCCATCTGATCTCGGAAGCTAAGCAGGGTCGGGCCTGGTTAGTACTTGGATGGGAGACCACCTAGGAAGACCAGGTGCTGTAGGCGTAAAACATTAAAAAACAAGGGACTGTAAGCTGACAAGGTCCTTACAATCCATGAGGTCAACCAATGGTTGCCTCACCTTAAGAAAAATAAAGGAGAGAGAAGAGGAGTCTTACTTAGAAGGATTTCAGCAGTATGAACTTAGGTGAACTCTGAGCAAAACTACCTAGCAGCTGTGAATTGCCGTGGGTTTAGGGTGACACGTCTACTCAAGTGTAGGTGCTGGAGGCCACACACGGGAAGGGACACTAAAGGAAAACAGTGCGGTACGGAACGAGTGGGTTCGGATGAAAGGGTTCGTCGGCTGGGGGGCTGGGACGGGCGGATGTGGCCACCACACCTCACCGTGGGTGTCTTTGTGCAGGAATCACCCCGATGCTTCAGCTGATCCGGGCCATCCTGAAAGACCCTGAAGACCCGACTCAGTGCAGCTTGCTTTTCGCCAACCAGGTCGGTTTGCTTTGCGCAGCGCTGGGACATCCAAGTTGTGTGGGCTGGGCTTGGCGCTGCCGTACCAATGGGCAAAAATGGCCCCGGTGCCTGTTCCTGCCGCTGCCCAGGGTCCTCCTGCAAGGCAGAGGGCCCTCTACTCCAGTAAGGAGGGCAGAGCATGGAGCCCCATTCCTTCTCTGGCCCCGAGGAATGAAGGAAAAACACTTCAGGAACCTCACCCCGAGCGTGAAAACTCTCTGCTTGGGGTTCCTTTGTTCAGTTCGCCATCTGTGCTGCTTCGTACTGTGTGACTAAAGGCTCTCCCCGCCTCTCACGCCCCGCGAGCCTGCTTGTTCCCGAGACCCTCAGCATTCTCTTTCTGATTGGAAAGTTGCCCCAGCGGAGAACCCACGCGGGCCTTGGGCGGTCGCCTTTCATTTCAGACTGAGAAGGACATCATCTTGCGTGAGGACCTGGAGGAGCTGCAGGCCCAACACCCCGGTCGCTTCAAGCTCTGGTTCACTCTGGATCTCCCCCCAGAAGGTACCCTCCCTCCCTGTTTGGGGTCACCCAAAATCAGGGCCTCGCGCCTGTGCCATTCTGGTCTCGGTGGAGCCAGCCACACTCCCAAGTCTGAGTGCAGGAGCATGGTGGTCCCCGGGCACTTTCCCTCCAGTTCCTGCCACCGGTGGGCGGCAGGAATGGCTGTGCTGCTGAGGCAGGCTGAGGACAGCCACACGGCTGCTGCTATAACCTCATACCTTCGCGAGAGCCTTGCTCGGCCCTCCCCACCTCACGGCTCGGCACCGCCTTGCCAGCACGCATCTGGGGTGTCAGTTCTCTCCTCTCCTCTGTACTTCAGGTTGGGCCTACAGCAAGGGCTTTGTGACTGCCGACATGATCCGGGAGCACCTGCCCGCCCCAGGGGATGACGTGCTGCTGCTGCTCTGTGGGCCGCCCCCCATGGTGCAGCTGGCTTGCCACCCCAACTTGGACAAGTTGGGCTACTCCCAAAAGATGCGATTCACGTACTGAGTGTCTCCTAGCTTCCCAGGTCTGTTCCCGGCCACCGTCCCCAATCAGCACTCACACTTGCGAGCCCTAGATTCCTTCCGACACGGTCAGCTTGTCGCCTTTCTCCGGAGCTGAAACGGGACAGTACGTGCAGGAATAGCAACCTTGTAGCCCTGGACGAGGGCCAGGGCTGAGCTGTTCCCGGAAGGCCCCCAAACTCCCTGCGATAAAAGATTTGGGCTAGACCATGGGTCAGAAAGAAGCATTACATTTGTCCCCAGACTAGCTAGTTCCTGGATAGGTCACACTGTTCTTTGTGTCTGTGATGAAAAGAGCAGTCAGTGTAATGGGTTTTATTTAACCTCCGGTGCTCAAACTCGGCAGATTCTCTGTGTGGTTGCCCGTCGAGGAGACTTTAGAGTTAGTCTTGCAGAGATTACAGGAAAGGAGGAAATGGTTTCTTCAGACCTGCAGACCTCAGAGAAAGGAATCTGATATATGTGTGTGTGTGTCTGTCTCTCTCCACCCCTACCCAGGCTGGGGGGAAGTGTATATCCACAGTCGAAGACGGCTGCTTGTGGCAGGAACCTCTGGCTGTGCAAATAAAGGGGGCCGAGGCCCCAGTGTTATACTTTAAAGGGTTGTCGTGTCTGGGGTCCTTGTTTCTAAGGCTCTTCGTGCCTGAGGATCTTGGGAGGCATGGTGTCCCGCACAGAACCACTTCTAGGTCTTCCAGAGAACCTTTTGAGAGTTGTGCCATGTGACGAAATATGATCATCTTCGCAGCTGTCTCAGCGGAACGAGCAGCTCAGCTTCTCGCTGGAGTCTTAAGGTAGGGGAGAGAATACACAGGACAGAGAGAGCTTTTTGAGCCCAGGTGCCCCTCACAGTGGTCTTTTGGTTTGGCCGCTCTTTTCCTTATTTCTTCACTTGGCGTTTACTTCACCACCATGTGTATCCTTAAGGGCACTTAGCAAACAAATCGGAGTATTGTCTTCCTGTTTGGAAGAGAAGCCTTCTTTACAAAGTAACCCGCGTCACCAGCCCCAGACAGACTTGCTGGTACCTGGACGGAGCTGGCCGCGCCCAGGCCTGTCCATCGTGACCCAGCCCACTCCCTTCTCCCAGGGCTGGGCCAGGGCAGCTGCTCCCATCTGCTTTGCTGCTTCCATTGCGACAGAACCACGCATCTGTCTCAGGAGGAATGTTGGCACTGTTTGTCTGCCACGACTGTGCTCGGCCCTGAGGATATGATGTGACCAAGACTAGTCTTAGACCCTGCCAAAGAACTCATCGTCTGGAGTATGATACACAAGTGATAGTTACGACACCGTGTGATTGGTACTGCAGTAGAGACACAAGGTGTGGGTTGCAGAGACTCAGGATGAGGAAGAAGAGAAAGAATTCACGTTGCCAAGTTAACAGCCGTAGGCTACGCACTGCTACGTGCTGTCATATAACCTAATCCTTATGATAATCCTGTGAGTCTTAGATTAAGGAGTTGGCAAAGGTCATACAGCTGTTCCCTCTGAAGAAAATTAAACTCAGTCATGTGGACCATGAGCGTTTCTGAGGGTTTTGTACAGCAGGCAACACATAATAGCTAATGTTTACGAAGCATTTGCCTGGCATTGTACTAAACTTGCATAAATTATCTCACTTATTCCCGACATAGAGCCAGTGAAATAGCAGTGATTTAATCCCGTTTTCCAAAGAAGGAATTATGTTGAGCAGCTCAGGATCATAGGCTGGCCAGGGATGGAAACCTAGGTCTCTGTGAGTCCAGAGCCCGGGCTTTTAACTTGCCCCGAGAGAGCTGCACCCCCTCCCCGCTGCCCGAAGGCATCCACCTGAGGCTATCATCCCGTATCTATCTCTGCATCAGGACAGCACTAGTTATGCACCGGCCTGCGGAGAACTGAGAAAACGGTCTGCCTCGCAGATCATGTTGTGCTGTATGGTTCAGAGGACGGCCACACCTCTCTGTCATCTCCCCGGACGCGCACTCTGGGGCCGCCGCTCCGGCCGCAAGGTGGGAAGCACGAGTCCTCAAGCAGGACTAGTCAGAAACAACGCCAGTGTTCACGACAAGAAACAACATGAGCCACGCTTAGGTCTGGCCCAGTGCCTTGCACGGGACAGGCGCTCGGTTAATATTTGTGGGAGGGAGGGATCAGGCGGTTGAAGAAGGGTCGAGTGTTTCCAAGGCCGGACGACGGCGTCGGTCCCACGAGATGCTGGGGATGTCCCGGCGGAGCCGGCGGGTGCGCGCTGGGAAAGCCGGCGTGCCTCGGCGGGGTTCGTGGCGGGGAGCCGCCCGGGGGTGGTCCCGCAGGGCGGGGGCGGGGCCAGGACCGGATGTGGGCGGGGTCAGGCCTGGGAGGCGGGGCCCCGCGGTGGGCGGGGCGTGCTTGGCCCGCGGGGGGCCGCGCGCGGAGGTGACGTCGTGGGCTGCGCGCCCCTTCCGGCGCGGAGAGCGTCAGGGTCGGGGCCGCTCGGCCGCAGGCCGCTTCCAGCGCCGCGGGATGTAGCGCTCGGTCCGCGGCCCCCGCCCCCAGCCGAGCCCGCCGCCCGGCCGTAAGTCCCCGGGGACGCCGCAGCGAGCGGGTGGGCGGGGATCGGTGCAGCCCGGGGTCTCGGGCGTCTCGGACCAGGCCTGCGGCGGGGTCGCCCCGAGGGTCCCGAGATCCCGGGTCCTGGAGCCGGCCGGGCCTCCCGGCTTCGCGGCTGTCAGGGTTGTCAACATTTCCGGCCCCTCCCACAGCGCGCCGCCTCCGAGGCGACCTCAGAAGCCACCATAGGGCGGGTCGGCTGCCGGCAATTCTGCTCGGCTCTGCGTCTTCCCAGCCCCCGCCGGCGGCCGAGACGTCTGGATTCAGGCCCCGGCTTGGGACCGGCCAGGCCCGAGCCAAGGCTGGTCCCCAGGCCGCCGCGCCAGGCAAGTGGGGTGTGGGGGTGCGGGCCTGGGTCTCACCGAGGAGCACCCGCCTACCTGCCTTCGGTGGCCTGGGAGCCCTCAGTTCCTCGGCCAGCAGCCTCAGGCAGACCAGATCGTGACAGGGCTCGCACCTTGCTTGCTGTTGGAGAAGGGGAGGTCGGTGAACAGTTCACCTTTATTTAAGGTAGTGAACGTGAAAATGTTAGCAAGATCTGAACTACTCTGGGGGGAAAACAGAATCTCCTTCCCTCAGAAATCTCGTGTCGATGTATGCCATCTTTCGTTGAGACTTGATCTTCACGCCGTCGATTTTGAAGAGCTAGGCACTTTTTCTCAGTTCTTCGTGCTTCGCCGGCGATGGGAAACTGCCCCAGCGCACTTCTGTTGACAGTCGCAGGTGTCCGTGTGGCGATAGGAGGGCTGCGTACTACTTCACTAGACACACCCGTGGTATTTCCCCCAAGTATTTAGAAGGCAGGCTGGAAAACAGCAGGGAGTTAAGCGGCGCATTTAAATCCGGTAAACACGGTAATGGCTGGTTCTTCTCCGAAATGAAGTAGTGCGTTCTGTTCACTGCTTGGGTCTCTTGGTAGGCGTCGGGTCACCTGTGGTGGTGCCGCTGCTGTTCCTGATGCTTTTGTAGCATCTGTGCGGTGGCAGGAATTTGGAACGGGCGGTGCTAACAGATTGCAATATCAGGGTAGCAGTTCCCAGCTCGCAGCCACTACGTTACTTTATTCCAGGGGTAACTTCTGTCCCCTGTAGGTGGTGCTTGGGGACGCGATCTTAAAAGCTCGTGCGCTTCCTGCGAAGGTCGCTGATAGACTAGACCGCCACAGAACTGCCTACTTGCGAAGCAGGATCTGAAAGCATTTTGTTCTCAGTGGCCAAGAAATTAGGTGATTGCCAAGAGATAAAAAAGAGAGAGAGAGAGAGAGAAGAAAATAAATTAATCAGCCGCTTTGCCTGCAAGGAGGAAGCATCTCAGGCCGGCCTCGGGAAGCAGCAGCGACCCGCCAGCCCCGATGCTAACGGGCAGGGAGCGCCCCTGTAGGTGGGCTTTAGGCTCCCTTGGGTTTCTTCAGTCTGGTCTCTTGTTACCTTTCGAGACTCTCGTGGAAAAGCAGGTCGTTCACTGCCCTGGGGGCTGTTCTTTCAGTGTACCGTGTCCAGACCGCCGTCCTCTCCTAGAATGCCCTGCGTCCTCTCCTAGAATGCCCTGCTCCCCGCGTTCCCCATCGGGGCCCTTTCTACAGTCTCCCACTGAACGTGTGCCCCTTTCTAGGCCAGTAAGTTTGTTCTCTATTTACTAGGCAATTTCCCTAGGAGAGCTCTGTTTTTCTATAATTAAGCCAAACTGAAATTCTTTTCACACTCCTGACACGTTATTCTGTGCTATCTGCTTGCACTCACACTGGTGAACTAAACAGGCATCTGTACATCCCAGAGCTTTATTCCTTATAGGGGAGTTTTTTTTTTCTAATCTGTTCAGGATCAGAAAGACCATTTCTGTTGGGATAGCTTTAACTGGTGAAGAGCTAGGAAGGAAAATAGGGCAGTGACTCTTGGCCTCAAGTGGGAGGCCCGGTTACTGCAGTTTGATCATTTCAAACATAGGCTTTTGCCTCGACTGTTTTTCCCGAGCAGTGCTCCAAAGCCACCTTTCCTGACGAAGCGAGTACGTGGAGGAGACGATGGCTGTGTTCTTTGTCTTTGCTGCTACACTAGTCTTGCTTTAAAACAGTGAGAGTCAGACGTAGGTGTGGCCAACCCGTGGACTCTCTAAGGGTCCAGGGACCCCACATTAGGACCTTCTAGAAACCTTGTACCTTTGACTCCAGGAAAGGAGTGTGCTCCAGCCTGCAAAACTTAGGAACTGGTTCACAGAATCAGTGTCTCAAAAACTGCGAGCAAAATAAACCCCAGCTAAGTGGCTGGCAATTAGGACTCCCAGGCTTGGCACAGACCATCTTCCTTACAGGCGCACAGACCGCTCCCTGGCTCCACAGCTCCGTTCTCTAATATCGTTCCTTATCCAGTGGGAAAGCTTAGTGGCAAAGTTTATTAGCTCGAATGGAAGAAATCCCATCAAAAATGCATTCCGTGGAGTGTGGCCCAATTATGTTCTGCTGTGCTGGGTGCGGTGAGTTCGAGGTGGAATGTGTGTGCTTTAAGGTGCCAAGTACACAGAAGGCTGGTGGGAAGCCGAAGTGCGTGTGGCTCCCCTGAGGGCTCCCACGGAGTCCGCAGCTTTTGTAGCGTGAGGACCAGGGCACTGCATGGCTGCCGGTCGTTAGTGAGTGGCCTGCCCTGGCCAGGGTCCTGGTGTTGCTCGCTCTTCTTTCTTCCCAGACCTCTGACCCGTGGCTCTCCCTTCCCTGTCTGTGTTGCTGCCGTTCAGAGGACCAGAGTGGCCGGTGGACTTTGCTCCCTCGGTGGCGTCCTCGGGCATACTCGAGTGCACGATAACGTATCTGTGTGATGACTTAGAGCTGGCAGCTGATCTGTGAGTTTACTGGGGCGTTAGGGTTCAGTGACTCTGGGTGTAGGCAACAGTGCTGGGGAGCGTAGGAGCTGGTGATGGAGGAGCTGGAGGGATTCGAAGAATTAGCAGAAAGTGATTTGGCCTGAATGAGAAAGGACTGATGATGGCCAAGAGACTAAGGTCCCCCTACGAGAACACTGGACGTGGGAGCTCAGAAGCATTCAGACCAGTTGCGGAAATGACAGCAATACCAAGCTAGGTTCTGCATCCGACCTCAGGCCCTGATTGCCCAACTTCAAGGCGGCCTATGTGACTGTCATAGCCTTTTGGTCACCCAGGGACCAAAACAGCTGAACTGAGCTGTGGCCGTTCTGGTTAGAGGTTCTCCCTGCACCGCCCTCCCTCCTGGAGCAGTGGAATCGCATTGCTGCCTGTCGTAAAGCACCTGTGCCATCTGATCGTAGGCTCTGTGAAGACACTGACTTCACTGGCCCAGCTTTGTATGTGGCATGGCACCTTGGGGTGCCAGCACGAAGTACGTCGGTTAAATGCGTCGCAGATGTGTTGGCTTACTCTGGGCAGAGGGATGGGGAGGGGCCCACAGGCAGAAGAAAGAGCATAAACCCCTCGCTAGTGATAGAAAGTTCGGAATCATATGCTTGCTGGCTGGAGAGCGCCCCCCAGTCATTCATTCATTCATTCATTCATTCAACACAGGTACTGACCCAAATCGGGCACATGTATGAGTGGGTCACCCACGTGGTGGTGTGTACCGGAACCTGGGGAGGCTTTTTCTGCGCCTGCAGTGCTGCCAGCAGTGTGTTCCGCCGTGTGCATGCCCCTTTTGTGACTTATGCTCCGAGATGCCAAGGCTACTTATGTTGTTCGCTCCGGTATAAACTCTTTCTTAGTAAAGGTGTCGATTCGGCAGTCCTTCACTTTGAGGAAAGAGGTTTTGTGGTCGGCCTATGGAAAAAAATGTCCCCTGTTCCTTCTCACGTGGGCTGCCTGTCTCCTGAGGGTTGCAGGGGCCTTGCGTTCCCTGTTCTCGTGTCGGCCGTGACTGCGCTGGCGTGTCTTGCACGCTCAAAGAAAGAGGAACTGCTCTGTGCTGACACGTGCAAAGGTCCGCGGTACAGCGGGCCATCGTTTGCTGTCGCGGGCTAGACGTGCCCGTCGCGCTCGGCCGTGCTCGTGAGTGGAGCATGGCACGGTGACTGACGGTCTTGAAACTTGAGGGTTGCCCTCACCCGGCCACGTAAACACAGCTGTCATCCCTGACAGAGGACTTGTGATTACTCGTGGATGAAAAAAAAAGAACAGGTATACGATGGGGAAGACGTTTGTGCAGGGACCAGCTTGGGGAGAGAGTGTCGCCCTCAGGGGCAGAGTCCCACTCACGGCCCACCGCCGTAAAGATTCGGGTTTGTACGCGCACGTGTCCATCCCGTGACAGGTGTTCCCTGGCCCTCGTCGCCCGGCCCTGTGCCCGCTGGGACGCGGGTAAGCGGCGCGAGAAAACGCCAACGTCCCGGCTGCTGCTGTGGCCGGGAGTGACAATCTCTTTGTTTCTGGGAGAAAGATACTAGGTAGTGGAACGCTTTGGGCGCTTTCCCCCTTTTCAATATTATTTTCATCTCCCTGAGACCTGATTCAAGACCACTGTCTGGACTGTCACTCAGGAAAACCTGAAGTCCTTGAAGACGTTTCCTGGAAAACCAACTTCTGAGTTTCTTTGGTTTCCCTGAAGATTCTGTGTGCCTGTCTCTGGTTTCGGAAACCTGATTTGAGCGGGGCTCGGGTGTGACCTGCGGTGGCAGAGGCAGGCTCTCGCCAAGCCGGTTGTTTGGTATGTGTCCGGCAAGGGGCAGGGCGGCCTCCTTGTCCTCAGCTTCCTGCTTCCAGGAAGGTAGTTGGTTACGTTCGGGAGCGACTGAGATGAAAGCTTGTAATCCAAGTGTTGCACCCAGGCTGTAATCCTGTAACAGAATTAGCAGACCTTGCAGAGGAATTAACCACTGGGCATCTCGCCCACAACCAAGCTGCTGCTGCATGCAAGGCGCCCTTGCCGGCCTCGCCAGATGAAAGCCGGCTGCATTGGGTTGGTGTTTAACTCCTTTCTCAGCTCGGGAGGGTGTGTGGCGTTGACAGCCAGCCAGGTGCTGACTCCATACTCAACGCTCGTGCAGGCGGAACTCGGAGTGGAACACGTTGTCAACAGCCTTCGTGTCTGTGTTTGCTTTCAGTGTCTGCCACCACAGGGGCTCTCCGCCCCGCCCCTCCCCTCGGGCTGAGACACCCCAGCCTTTCCCACGCTGAAGCCGCAGGGTCTTGAGGTACCAGCCAGATGTCCTCTCACAAAGGACCCGTGGTGGCACAGGGCAGCGGGGCTCCCGCCAGTGACAGGGACACGGACACGGTGGAGTTGGCTGAACTGGGACCCCTGCTAAAAGAGAAGGGCAAACGGGCCATCGCCACCCCAACCAAAGTAAGTGGTGTCCCCGGAGCCAGTCCCTGGATCAGTCTCTCCTCAGACCCCTGCCCGTCTCCGGCTGTGAAGACCTCCACCCGCTTCCCGACAGGACCCGCCTCTCCGAATCTGAGAGGGCCCTTTGCTCACCAGGGACCATCTCCAGGGGAGGGGGTGGCTCAGGGAAGGCGCTGACGTGCCAGGCTCGCCATGCGTGTGGCTCACAGCCTGGCACACAGGGACGGCCCCTTGGTGGGCAGACGCGTCCCACACGTGCACACTTGGTGCAGAGCCGTGCTGCGTCTGCTGCAGAACCGGGCCTGAGGCCCTCGGCCTCCCGGGAGCTGCTCTGCAGATGACGCTCCAGGCGCGTAGCATCCCCAGTGTCAAGTGCACCGGGAACCAGGACCGATTCAAACTGTCAGGGGAGCTCTGAGACGCCGTCTTCCCCATTTTTCCGAGAATTTAGTGTCTGGAGGAGAGAAGTGCTTGGGAAACATCCTGGAGACGAGGGTGGTGACTCGAACTGCAGTGTCGTAAACTCACTAATTGTCGTCCTCTGGGAGGACGGGTTAGCAGAGGCTGGGCGCAGAGCGATGAGTTTGGGTTTCTCTGTTTATCTCTGATCTGAAGTAGCACAGCGTCTGAGATGACTCCTAGCTCTGGTTTCTGGTTATCTTTTTCCGACAGGCTGAAGAAGAGCGAGCATGCCCCGCACCTCAGGAAGAGGAGGAGGAGGTGCGGGTCCTGACCCTCCCCCTGCAAGCCCACCATGCCATGGAGAAGATGGAGGAGTTCGTGTACAAGGTGCAGCCAGGGAGCCTCGGCCCGGGGTGGGCGGGGCGGCCGCGCTCCTGTGCGCTCGCGCGGGGCGTGTTTCTGCCTGGGTGAGTCCGGGGAAAGCCAGCTGAGTTCTTCCTGACTGATGTGCTAGGTGTTGCTCCAAACATATTCTAAACCAGGACTTCTTAAATTGTTTGCTATTGATCCCTTTGATGGTCATGAGAATGTTGACATGTTCTCTCTGACAAGCTATAACATATTTTTGTTAAAATGTATAAGTTCTGATGAGTACAAACAGCATATCAGCATCTGAAAAACTAATGTATGAAAATATCCGTGATTTCTATTAGTGACAGAGTCACAAGTTCTAATACTATGGTTTGTTGCTCACATGTGTAATTGAGGGAACTGTTAGATTTTAGTTAAAGGTGAGTGAACATGAAGATAATTTTTTTCCATCCAAATTTCCATCTACTCACCGGATTCTGTCACTGTCCATGTACCCCCTAGGGTAAGAACCCCTGCTCTAAAAGCACAGTGCGACCCAGTAAGAATTTAGAATCTAATGGGAGGGGGTTTAAAGCACAGGGGGCAGCCAGAATCTCCTGGAAGAGAGGGGCAAAGGAGGGCTAAACTGTATGGTTTTAAAAAGCCACATATACCATTTCTATTTCTTTTCTTTCACTATATTTACTTAATTTTGAAATTTCAGGGAGGTCCTACCATATTTTCGTTAAAAGACTTTCGCTGAAGTATATTCAGATAAACTAACCTGACACAAGGACAAAGGATTTAAGAAAAGTGCCAGGATAGGCTCGTCCGTGCTCTGTCTGGGCTCTGCCCAGGGCCAGGCTGGTCTCACGTGACCTGAGCCATCTGAGCGTGGCCGATGCTCTCCCAGTCTGACCCTTGCCAGGCTGCTTCCTTGGGAAGGCTCGTGTCACTGAGGGCCCTGCCTGCAGAGAGGGCGTGTGTAGCCGGCTGTCGGACCACACAGAGTGAGGGCCACCAGCACCTGCACAGTTGAGAACCTGTGGTTAACTTTGGACTCCCCAGAAGTGTCAGTCACCCCGTGGTGTCTGCGGGGGCTTGGTCCCAGGGTCCCCACGCGGTGCTCGGGCCCCTTGCCCGGAGTGATGTCGGTCAGTGCGTGCGGTCGGCACCTGCATCCGGGGTTAGCGGAATCCGTAGCTGTGACAGCTGTGGACACAGAGGGCCAACTGCATGCTTACTGCACAAAATCTGTGTGTAAGAGGACGTGCAGTTCACAGCACGTGGTCAAGGGTCGCCTGTGCTCCAGGTCTGGGAAGGGCGCTGGAGGGTCATCCCGTACGACGTGCTCCCGGACTGGCTGAAGGACAACGACTACCTGCTGCATGGCCACCGGCCGCCCATGCCGTCCTTCCGAGCTTGCTTCAAGAGCATCTTCCGCATCCACACGGAGACCGGCAACATCTGGACCCATCTGCTCGGTGAGTGGCCCTGAGGGAGGTGCGCGGAGGGAGGCGCCGTCCCCTTGTCCGCTGCGGGGCCAGGGCCGGACAGCCTTTGTCCCCGGGAGGGAGAGGGACAAGGCGTCCTGATGGAGTGGTCGCTGGCCTCGCGTGAGCTTGGTGACTCTTGGCACTGATCTTTAAGACGGGGGGCCCGGGGGGCGGACACCGGAGAAGGAGTGGGAGCTGCATGGCGGCACCTCCTCCTTCTTCGTGAATGCCCACAGCGGAGTGCCAGCGTTTTGAAATGGTCTCACGTGGGCCTGTGCGACAGGCGCCATTCTCCCTGAAGTGCAGGCCGCGGTCCCCGCAGCTGGGCCCTGCGGCTTTAGTGCGGGGCCGGCGCCGCCCCCGTCACCGCGCGCTCCAGCTCCCTCTCCCCTCTCGGCCCCTCCAGGTTTCGTGCTGTTTCTCTTTTTGGGGATCTTGACCATGCTGAGGCCGAACATGTACTTCATGGCCCCGCTGCAGGAGAAGGTGGTCTTCGGGATGTTCTTCCTAGGTGCGGTGCTGTGCCTCAGCTTCTCCTGGCTCTTCCACACCGTCTACTGTCACTCCGAGAAGGTCTCGCGCACCTTTTCCAAGTGAGTCGGGGGGCGTCAGTAGGGCCGGGCCGCACGCTGCTGCCCCGTCCCGTGACCCCCGTGCAGCTGAGCACTGGGACCCCAGCGACTCGTGCAGATGTCCCGCTGTGCTGAGGGACAGGCTCTCGATCTCCTGGGTGCCGTGGGGCGCTGGGGCGTTTCCCTTAAGCCCTTCGCAGAAGATTCCCGGAGCCCAGCTGTGGGGCGTGTTTCTGCCCCGTGTGGAACTCGGGAGTGTCCACGGGCTGCTTTCCAAGGCCACGTCCCCCGTGCTGTCTTACCTTCTTGTCGGCCTGAGCCAGGCAGGGCGTGTCGTGTGCTCCGCTGGGTCCCGCCGGGCCCTGCTTATCTCTGCCACCCACGCCTCGCGGGGGCCGCGGAGGCCCTTCACCCAGGGCTTCCCATCCCCAGCTCCGAGCCGGGAGTGCCGTCTGCGCACGTGTTTTGTTGTGGTTGGTGCTGGCGGTGCTGACGGGTGACTTTGTTGTAGTGATTGTTGATGCTGGCGGTGCTGGCGGGTGACTTTGTTTTTCCAGTAACACCAGTAACAGGAATACGTTTTTATGGTATAAAAAGTCACAACTGAAACGTGCCCCTTAAAAATACTCCCAACTGAAAGGTTCGCTGTTTAGAATGTGGCCTTCCAGAGCCCTCCTGGGTGTAAGCGGGCGCCTGCGGGCTTACGACAGCGCCCGAGTCAAGTGCCCCCGGGGACGTGGCCTTTCACCTCCGAGGGACGGGGAGGAGGTCCCGTGAGCGGGGACCTTAGAACCGTCCGCACTGCACGGCGGAAGCGCCTGCCCTTGTCGAGTTTCCACCCGCGAGGGGGGCTGCGTGTGGGGCACGTGGGAAGCGGGGGGCACTGAGGATGGTCATATCTGGGAGCAGGTGAAGAACAGAAAGCAGCAGTTAAATTCCTCACTCGCCCGCCATGTGCCCGCTTCTGTGGTCTCTTCCAGGCTGGACTATTCGGGGATCGCTCTGCTGATCATGGGGAGCTTTGTGCCCTGGCTCTACTACTCCTTCTACTGCTCCCCGCAGCCCCGGCTCATCTACCTCTCCATCGTCTGCGTCCTGGGCATTTCCGCCATCATCGTGGCACAGTGGGACCGGTTTGCCACCCCCAAACACCGGCAGACGAGAGCAGGTGGGTAGGGGTCAGTGTAACCTTCCAGGCGTTCGGACCTCGAGCCCGATGGGCTGGCTGGACCGCAGGCCCTCGGGTTTCAGTGGGCGGACCCCACGAGGCCCTGGTTCGTGCGTCTCGCATGCAGAACAGCGTGGATTTCAGCGCTCACTGCCCTCGAAGTGTCACACTATCTCAGTAGAACCCCGAGAGGACACAGATCCGAGCTGGCCAGTTAGTGGCCACATAGAGATGACCCTTCCGTCTGGTTTGAGAGAGCTGGGAATGCGCACAGCCGTTCCAGGTCCTTGCGTCGTAAGCACGCAGGGCAGGGCCGAAAGCGGAGCGCCCGCACTGGCGTTGCTGTGGGCCCATGTCGCCCGCAGCGGTCAAGCAGCACCCCCATTTCACAGGGTGCAGGCTTCGAGCAGTGTTCACGCAGGCGCTGGCGGAGCCTGCACCGAGACGCACACACATCCCTGAGGCTTTGTCGCTTGCAGTGACACAGCGGTTACCTCTGTAGACTTTTCAGTGTCTGGCGTGGTTCGCCTTTCCTCCTGGAGCACTGCCCACGGGCCGGGCCCTGCTCGCTCCCACAGCGTGTCTAAAGCTGCACGAGGCGGTCCCTGCCTTCCGGGCGTGTGGCGTGCAGCGTCCATCCTTCCCTTCCTCTCCTCGCACGTGTGTGTCCCAGAGCCACGGACAGTCTGAGCTGGCGTGTCTGCCTGCTCGGGGTCAGAGTCCTGGTGACCTCAGGCTTTTAGGATCTGAACGGGAAAGCCATCCTGCTCCTCCCTGGCTCGCAAGCCACCTGAAGCCTTGCCACCTAGCTCCTGCGCCAGGGCGGCCATCAGAGGCTTGTGACTTCGTGTGCGGCTGTGCTTCCTCACAGAGGCGTGGAGCTGTCTGCTCTCGGGGCTCCCCGAGGAGGGCTCCCCGAGGGCAGTGCTCCTCAGCGCTCACGAGGCGCGTGTGCCGGCCGTAGTCCGCCCCGGGGCCGAGCCCCCTGACCTGCAAGGAGCGCTCACAGTGGACATTGGGCTCCAGAGCGGGGCAGTGGCTGCCTCCTCCTTGACGGCCCCGCGTCTGCCCCGACAGGCGTGTTTCTGGGCCTGGGCTTGAGCGGCGTGGTGCCCACCATGCACTTCACCATCGCCGAGGGCTTCGTCAAGGCCACCACGGTGGGCCAGATGGGCTGGTTCTTCCTCATGGCTGTGATGTACATCACCGGAGCCGGCCTGTATGCCGCTCGGATCCCCGAGCGCTTCTTCCCTGGGAAGTTCGACATATGGGTAAGGAGACCGCCCCGCGAGGCCTCGGGGCAGGCGGAGTTGTGGGGTTTGGGGTGCAGACATAAGATACCACTTTGAAGTGATAAAAATGTTTACGGAGAAACTGAAACTGTGGCTCCTCGTCCCCATCCCTCCTTGCCATGTCCTGAGGGCTCTTCTCTCGTCCTTCCCGCAGTTTCAGTCTCATCAGATTTTCCACGTCCTGGTGGTGGCAGCAGCCTTCGTCCACTTCTACGGGGTCTCCAACCTTCAGGAATTCCGCTACGGCCTCGAAGGGGGCTGCACCGACGACTCCCTTCTCTGAGCCTGGCCACCTGACGGGCGAGGGGCCTCCCAAGTGCTTTTAAGAATAACTTCTTTGCTGCAGTGAGAGGGAGAGTCTGAGTTGTCTGTTTGCAGGAGAAACTTAGGGATTCGGTCCAGCGAGCTCCAGCCCCCTGCCACCTGGCGACAAACCTTCCATTTCCTGGTGGAGGAGGGCGGGTGGTTGACTCAGCTGTGTCCCTCCTTGCAGCCCCCTCCTCAGCAAGGCGACTGCGCCCCCTCACAGAGTACTTCGAAGCTCACGTTGAGATTTTATCCTCCTCCAACCATTTTGGGAAACAAAACGATGGACTGGGACTCTTCGGAAATTCTGTTTCTGGAAGGAAATGTCCCTCCCTGACCCCCGTCCTTACTTTGTAACCTGGCTTATAACAGGCCATCCGTTTTTTGTAGCACACTTTTCAAAAAAAAAAAAAAAAATCCTGGTCCCATCTTTCTAGGGCCTGGGCCTGCCCACACAGCAGGAAGAGTAGGGTCGCCAGCTTCGATGTAGCCCAGCGAATCATGACCGTGTGTCCAGGCTCCGGATAACTTGAGTTTTAATTTTTTTTCTTGGCACAGTAATGTAAAATTAAAATGGGGAAAGATATTTAATATTTAATACTAAGCTTTAAAAAGAAATCTGCTATCATTGCTATGTATCTTGATGCAAAGACTACGATGATAATAAAAGAAAGTACAGAAGACAGCATTCAGAGATGTAACACGTGTGGTCTCGACTGTTTGCACATAGCTCCGAAGGACGAAAACCGGGAAAGTGAGACCGGATTCTGCCGAGGTACACATCTGAATCCCAGCCATCGACGGGCTGACGTGCAGGCCCGTGAGCGAGCCACGCGGAAGCCCTGGCATCCGCTCCTCAGTACAGCCTTGTATTTCTCTGCTTATCGCACAGAATTTTATTAGAGAGGTTAGTATGCCATAGTACTACCTAACAATTAGAAGACTCTCAAAGGCGTTGGGCGACATCCCTTGTGACTATCAGAGGTCTGCCGCGTGTTACTTTGGAGTTTCCTTGCTCAGGAGCGTCTCATCAGGAGGTTATTCCATGCCTTTCTGTGCCTTCACAAGTCACGCTCAACCTGGGATGAGTTCTGGTGAGTGGGGGGCGCGAATGGCCCGCAGGCGTCACCTCCCAACTGATGTAGGCAGTGAGAGAATAAAGAATCCTTTTTAAAAAGCCAGCGAGGCTGACAAACGAGACGTTTCTCAACCTCAAGTGGTAATCAAGGAAATGTAAATTACAACCAAAATAAGAAGTCGTTTCGCCCGTACTGGACTGGCACGAGATGCAGTCCTCAAACTGTGTTGGTGCAGGTCTGGAGCACAGTAGGCACTGCTCTGGGACTCTATGTGGCTCGTGGGACCTCTAGTGTGCATGCACACACTTGGAGGATGACACATGCATTGTCACCTTACAATGAGGTGTGTCTGAAGTCTGGCCTAGGTCCCTTCATTTAAAAAATGCTGGTTATGACCCACCAAATGGTCTCATAATCCGTTACTCTCACTTTGAAAAACACTACCCTTGAGAAGCAGCTGGTGTCAAAATGTTCATGGCGGCTGTGTGTGGTAGCAACACACAGCAAACAAGCCAGTGTCCAAACCTTGAATGGAAAATAAATCTTGGTTTATTCATATGATGAAACATTGTTTAGCAGTGAAAATGAGTTGAACCTCCAGGACGAGGGGGAAGGAGGGAAGCAACTGACAGTACATCTGGTCAGATTGCATGTATGAAAAGTTTACAGACAGAAACCTGGTGAAAAATTTCGAAGGAAATGTTAATACAGAAAACTGGTCACCTCTGACGAGGTGAGAACAGGGAGGAGAGGGACACAGGTCATTTCCCAAGCGTAGCTTCTGTTGAACTGGGTGGTGAATACCTGGATGTTCCTGAAACCACGAATTTTTTTTTTTTTTTTGCTTATGTGTTAAGTATATTTAAAAGTTTTTAGGTTTAAAAAACAACTTGTGCTTACAGAAGTCAAACGGTGACCTACAGGCTGCAAACAATCACGAACATGCTTTGTTTAGCCCACACAGTGGAAATTCAACTGCAGCTAAGTGGCAGCTGTGTCCTTCGTGGGGGATGTGTGCTCTCCAGGTCACCGTACTCCGTGCCAAGCCCCTGGAGGCGTCTGAGTTTGCAACCACTTGTATTCCATCTGATCCAAGTCCATCTATTTCCTACATAAGGAGAGATGGAGACCAGTAGCCACTGGTGCCATCTAGTGTGTGTGCCCATTTTTCGGTAGTAGACAGGACCAGGGAGAGGATCTGAGAGAACATTTCTTGAGTATCTATCACACTTTGTGCTTTCCGTATGTCACATCTTTTTATCCTTAACCTTGTGAAATAGGTAGCATTACCCCATTCCACCTGGGAAAAAGTTAGGAGTCACAAAAGGCTAAGACTTTTCCCTGAGATCGCAGATAAAATTAGAGCCAGTTCAGCAAAGTCCTCTGGGAGACGTCCCTGATCCAAAGTCACCTGACAAAGGAGGCCCACCTCCCCGAGAAAAGGTCTGCTGTAGTATTTGCTGTCCTCAGTCCTGCATGAACTAGCCCTTGGCATTACCTGGGTCTGGGTGCAAATTCAATGAAAAATTTCAAAACAGCAGCTGGGGCCCTGCTTTGATTATATTTGGCGAGAGATACATTCCTCCTGTCTGCTGCACTCTGGTGGTGCCAAAATGCAGTTCTGCCTAGCTGGTTTAGAGATTAAACCTGTATTTTCTATCACGTGATCTAGAGTTCCAAAGGCAAATTCTGTTTTCCTGTACTAACAAACACCCTTCAGTAGCTGTGAATCACCCAGGTGTCTAAACCATAAAGGCAAGGTGATGCACAGAAGCTGACTGACTCACCTCACTCAGACCCAGCCCTCCGGAATGGACTTAAAAAACTCAAAATAAGTTTGGGCTGTAGGGTATTGGGTCAGATATCCAAATAACTGAAAATAGTCTGATATGGGAAAGACAGTGTCCCCATGACTTAAAGACCCAAAACGTGCTAGGACTGTACCCCTGGAAACAGCAGGAGGAGCCTGAACTAGTTTTTTCAGTGTGGGGGCTTTCTAGCTAGCAGTTTCTCCATCTTTTATTCCTAGGAAAGGGGTGGGCTTTGTAAACAAAGCTTCTTTTATTAAGTTCCCTCTATCACTGGAAAGAAATTTGAGCATTCATATTCAGGAAACGAGGATTATTTTTACAATTTAAATTGTACAGATATTTAATCCACGTGATGAAAAGTTACAAAGGCACAAAAAGATGGGGGAGGGGAGCCTCCCTCCAGCCCTGTCTCCCAACCGATCAGCTCCTCTAAAGGACACGAGTTACCACTTTACTTCATATCTTTTCGAACACGTTTTATACATATACAAGCAAATATGAATTTTCTTCCAGCCTTTTATTCAACAGCAAACGAGACACACTGTTCACAGCTTCATGGTGTGTGCATGTACTACACCCTCTACTGACAGGTGTTTTTCAACCTACAAACGACCCTGCACACACGTCATATGTGCCAGCGTATATATATATGAAGGATATTTTAATAAAAATTTAAAGGATTTCTACAATCATGACTTTGGTGAACTTCTGCAAAATGCCCGGGTAGAACTTGCACCTATCTTGCACTCCTACCCCCAGTGTGTAAATATGGGGTGATTTTAGATCAGAGGAGGTGTGAAAGGTGGGAACACTGTGAAATCAGGTTGCTACCTCCTTGGCTGCGGTGTCACCCTAAGGAATCAGAGGCCCAGAGGAAAACGGTCTGATTAAACGCAACAGCTGGCACGGTGACGGGAACTGAGAGCGGGAACCTCATTCCCTGTGAGCCCGTCCGCTAAGTGCGCCCAAACCGATCAGGAGCTGAATCCCCAAAGCGAACGCTCAACACCCCCCAGCTGGTGACGTCGGCGGACAAGGAGGGGACGCCCCCCCCCCGGGCGTGATAAGGAGCCCTCTGCACGCCCCCTCAGTGCCCAGCTTCCGGTGACCCTCAATTCCTTCCACTTAACCGTCCTGGGATGCAAGCAGCAGAGGAGGGTCGCCTCGGGCTGGTGGCGGGTCCCACTGTGATGCGGAGAACGCTGAGGTCGCGGTTCTCCACGGCGACGGCCTTGAAGGCACCAAAGCCCCCGGGGTCGTCGACGCGAGGGCCGCCCGAGGCCCCGGCAGGTGCCGTGCGGCCCGCCCTCGGTCCCTGGGCCGAGGCCCTGGCGTCCTCCGTCCACGGGGCCTCGGGCGGCAGACCCGGCGCCAGCGCGAAGCCGGGAGCCGCCAGCCTGCGCGTCACGTGACTCCGCGGCCTCACGTGACGCCGCCGGCCCTGCTACGTCATCACGTCGCGCGGCCGCGGCGACGGCGCCGGACGAGCGCGGGGACGGCTCGCGAGCCTCCGGGTCGGGGCGGCGGCGGCGCCTGGGGTCCTCCCGAGCCGCCCGCTGGCCGCGCGCCCCGTGTGCCCGCCACCCCCACGGCCGGGGCCGCAGGTGAGCGGGCGCGGAGCGGGGCGCGGCGACCCCCACGCCGCCTCCCTCCGCGGGGACGCGGCTCGCGGGCGAGGGCGTCGGCGGCGCGGCCCGCTGTCCGCTCTGCGCTCAGACCTGCGCCTGCGGCGCCGGCCGGCGTCCCGGTACCGTCGCGGGGCCCCCTCGTCTCCCACCGGGACTCGCGGTTCCGCGACGCGGCGCCGCTCCCGGCACCTGCCAGGTGCTCGCGGGAGCCGTGGGACGGAGCACCTCGGAAGCAGGGCGGAGGAAGGTCCGAGCCCCCGACGCCGCGGGAGGGTTATGTCAGCTCCGAGTGATAGCGCCCCAGTGGTTCTGAGCCCCCGCGGGACCCCCGGGAGGTCTTCACAGGCGGTGGGCGTCTGTTCAGACCTTTCTAGGGCTCCAGGGTTGCAATTCAGTTGACTTCAGGAAAATCTTTCTGAAAAACATCCTATGCTTCGATGACTCATCTCCTTTTCTGTGAAACGGATCTTGCAGAGTTCGAGGGATATCCAGAGTGCCCACAGGGTGATAAGCGAACTGTAAACAGGAAGAGATGAGAATTTAGGATGTTTTTATTAGTCCAAAATTACGGTTGTGAGTTTTGGACTCTCGAAGACCCTGGTTTCATTTTTTTTTCTTGGATAATGTTAGAATTCCGAATAAGTCTGACTCTTAAGAACTACTCCCATCCATTTCATCCCCCAGAACTTGTCATTGAAGGGAAAAATAGTGTGACAAAGCCTGTCGATAATCAATAAAATACTTGTTACATTGATTTTTTTTTGACGTGTAATCTGTAACAGTTCATTTAAGTGACTGTGGCAGTAAAAGTAGTAGTGGAGTTTTGATCAATTTCTATCCTCATAAGGTTCTTTTTTTCAGTATAGAGGAAGTACTGCAAGTATTGATTTGCTGGTGTTGATGGGCATATACTAGTAACCTGGAGTAGGAAGAGCGTCCATAGCTTAATCAGGTGAAGTTCAGACAGCTTGCATGGTTTCCATTCAGTGCAGGTACTGGGTCCTCATTTGCAGTTTCATTTTAAGAGGAATCCAGACATGTTTCGAAGTCATCATAAATAATTCTTCGCATACTTTAGAAACAAGTTTATTTTCATTGACTGGCTTTTACTGCTCTAAGTTGAAGGCACATTTTTCTTTTTCATTCATTTACTACACATTTGGTGTACACCTGTTCGGATAGAAAAAGTATATGAAACAGGATCCCCACCTTCTAAATACTTACCTATTTAATCTGTTTTGGATATTAAATATGGCGATACATGCATTTTAGGAATTTTATCTTTCATCATCTTATCATTTGAGACAGCCTTCTGAAGATACGCAGGACGTGTGTAGTTTCTATTTACAGTACCAATTGGTATTGATTATATTAAATGTCAAGTGGTAGGGGCACTCAGTGATCACAAAATGCAGAGGAGATGAGATCATTTCACTTGGAACAGCTGCATTGTGGGGCCGACGCCGGGAAGCGGGGTGCTCTCTACTTGGTGGTCGGTTCTGCGGAAGCCTCCTTAAGCTGTAAAGCTGATCGGAACTGTTCCTCGTCCCCAGCCCTTCCGATGCCCTGATTGTTTTTTCGTCTCGTGTTGGCAGAGCCCAAGGACCCCTTCCATTCTTTCTCCACATCGCCTGATGGGAGGCATTATGGCCCCCAAGGACATCATGACGAACACGCATGCTAAGTCCATCCTCAACTCCATGAACTCCCTCAGGAAGAGCAACACCCTCTGTGACGTGACGCTGAGAGTGGAGCAGAAGGACTTCCCGGCCCATCGCATCGTGCTGGCGGCCTGCAGCGATTACTTCTGCGCCATGTTCACCAGCGAGGTAAGACGCCGAAGCCTGCCGGCCGCTCGCGGAGCCAGGTCGTGCACGCCGGACGTGATAGCGCGTTTCCGAAGGACGGGGTACGAGGGCAGGCTCTGACCTTGGGTTTGACTTGCCGTTTTTAAATGGTTCCCTGTTTTTCTCCTGCTAGAGTTGAATATTTTAAGGTGGACACACTAGGGTGATAGGGAGGAGGGAAGGACAGGAGTGGGGTTCAGTCCTCATCCCATCTCTCCTTACAATGTGTAAAGAAAATCGGGATTCGTCCTACCAGATTCCAGATTCCAGAGACATTTCAGGAGGGAGGAAGAGGACAGTGAGTGACTGTACAGCCAAGTGGCGTGTGATTGGAAGAGAGGCTGACTCTGGAGCATAAGCCGTTAGCAGAGGGGGTCAGGGAAAGCTGGCCTGACGAGAAAAGGCAGGCTCACAGAGTATTAATTAGTAATTGGCAAAACACAAGCAGAGGAAAGGTATTGAACGTATTAGGAGGTGTTTCTAGAGAGCTGAGCAGGAGAGCACTGTCGGGAAAGTTCCCCAGACACGAGAGACCGGAGAAGGAGGCTGGCTGTGCCGTCGCCATCAGTGACTGTTAAGGGAGCGTACCAACGATGTCCTGCAGAGCGGGGCATGGTGGGTCAGGGGGACGGCGGGGGTCGTGGAAAGCAGTCTCCGGTCGCTCAGTCTGGCTGGGCCTCCGTGACCTCAGGGTCATAGAGCAGTCTGTGCACAAGCACGGTGACTTTTTCGTTTTTCAGGATCTCAACTCTGATTTTTAATTTTTAAATAAGTTATCTTGGCTTTTATTAAGCTTGAGTGATGAGGACATCCATGTTCATTCTATCATTCATCTACACTTATACATATGCCTGGAATATTTCATGATGGGAACACTTTTTTAAAAACCTTTTTAACTGCTGCTATTTTCCTTAGTTAGTCCCATCACCTTAGCATTGCTGCTGGATCTGCAGAGGAGAGGTAGTGCCACGAGAATGACAGTGGCTTCCTCTTATGGGCCAGGTGCTGTGTTAGCGGATTGCTGAGCTTGTTCACCACCCTGGGGCTCGATGTCACCGCTCATTGTAGATTGAAGCAGTGGTTCTCATTTGCATATCGGATAGTGAATGAATGGCTTGCCCAAAGTCACTGGCTTGTAAATGGTCGAGGTGGGATTTAATCCTAACTTTTCTGACTCCCGCACTTCCTCGGCCCCTGAAATATGGATTTTTGTATTCTGGAATCCAGTTTTAAAGCCAAAACTGTTTGCTAGTATGAGCCAATGTGCAGTGACATGGCTGGGAGGAGAAACATGGAAACATGACATGCTTCCAGCTACTGCAAGCTCGCTCTAAATGGTCCTGTGTAATATAATGGTACAGATCCCCAGCCTCTCCTGTCCCCTGTGGTGTCTGCCCAGGCGCATCAGGAGTTGGCTGTCAAGTGTGTAAGGAGCGTGTCACCCAGCAGCTGCTGAGCAGGAAACTGATGGCCTAGGACCGCCGCCTGCTCAGCACCGCTGTGCAGCCTCCTTGTCAGACTTTAGGATGGAGTTTTGGAAAAGATTTCTCATTTTTTCTTATCAATGATTATGGTCTTAAAAAAAAAAAAAGCTAATAACGTTGGGCAAGAAACTACCAAATGGTTTTTCTTTATTTTTAAGAGAATTAATATAAAGGAGAGCATCCAGAGACCCAGATTCTGGGCTTGATTCTCTTAGGAATTCTGTATGAGCCTGGCAACCATGTATCTTCACCATGTGAACAGCTTCAAATATGTGCCAATTTGCTTTATACAGATCAAAAGGAATACCTCATGATATTTAAAAAGATGAGTATTCAATTCATGTCATTAATGTCCGCTCAGGTCCTGGGACAGGAGATGCCGCCTTGATCCTGTAGCGCTATAACTCATGCCCTTTGACTCTCCAGCTCTCGGAGAAGGGGAAGCCATACGTGGACATCCAGGGTCTGACGGCTGCGACCATGGAGATCCTGCTGGACTTCGTGTACACGGAGACGGTGCACGTGACCGTGGAGAACGTGCAGGAGCTGCTCCCCGCAGCCTGTCTGCTTCAGCTGAAAGGTACAGGTGCCGCCGTGGCGTCGGGCAGGCCACGGGGGCCTGCGCATGCTCACGTGAACGGCCACCTCACTCACGGGGCGTGGAGACAGACGGCACTCGTGTTCCACCCAGGCACGGTAGAGAGGGCCCTCTCCAGATGTGAGCGTTGGGTCCTTCAGAACAGAACATTTACTCCAGTTCTGTGTTTTACGAAACAGAGGAGGAAATTACACATGCCCTGCCAGGAAACGGGAAACTGCTGCTGTCCATCGCCCCAGGGCGGGGACCAGAGACCAGGTGGGTAGGAAGGCCAGGCGGCCCTTTGGGATGAGGCATTTTGTACTTTTAATTTTTTGAACCATATAAATTATGTATTAAAATTTTAATTGCCACACAAAAATGAAAGTAGTTCTCACAGGAGCAGTCTGTCTTTCTTAACCGCCAATGATTATTTTCTATACAATTTTTCCAGTTTTTCTACACAGATGATTGAACATTTTCGGTTTTCATTACATGGTGGAAGCTGTGAAGCTCCTGTATTACTGCACAGCTGTAAAATTAAATGTCTACTCTGAACTTTTCAGTTAGAGAAATATGAGTTTGTGGCTAGTAGCCTATCTTTTCTTCACTAGAGCCTTCTAGTAAATTTAAAAAATGTTTTTCAATTACAGTTGACATTCAACATTATACTAGTTTCAGATATACAGCATAGTGGTTAAACGTTTGTATTTCTTATGGGGTAAATCTTTACGTAGAGTGAAAATCAGGTACAAAGTTGTAATTGCTTTTGTAGCTTAAGTCTCAAGAGTTCGAGAGGCATCTTTGCTTCGTGCCGGCGTTCGAGAAGCAGCGGTCTTGCTGTGCTTGCTTTGACGCTGAAGCAGAGGCTGCTGTGCAGGCCCATCGTCCCAGGCACCGAAATGGATCTGACTTTCTTAAGCATGAGATTTCTAATCCGAGGAGCATTTGAGATCTGGCTTCCCAGCATGTATCATCAGCTAAGCGCAAATAAACTCTTGTAAAAGTTTAAAAAAAACAAAACAAAACAAAAAACGGTTGCTTAATGTTTCAGATGTCCTTAGGAAGATATAAACATATGTTGTTAATCAGTACATGGGATATTAGACCTGACATTTTTTGTTAAAGAAATGCGTACTTTCCTGTGGTCATTTAGAAGTATTTCATGATTAAATATAACACTATGACACAGAAGACTTCCATTCTTCAGCCTTGTCATTTTTCTTCACTTTACAGAAGAAGCTGTCGCTTGACTGTACGACAAGGCTGTTGCTGTCAGAATGTCTTGTATTAGTCTTTTTTTTTTTTTAACAGAAAGTATGAGCTTTATTTTAGGGAGCTGTAAATTTTGAGGGACATGGAACAACTGCATAGATGTAGGTACGCCATGCTCCTGGGTTAAAAGTCTTAGTACAATACAATGTTCATTTTTTTCACATAACTATATAAATGTCATGCAATTTCACTCAACGACAACAGGCTTTCTTTTTAAATTGGGAATAATGATTTTTTAAGACTGGATATAAGAAAATATGCAAAATGGCCAAAAATGTTTTTGAAAAGGTAGAAAATAAAGGGAGATTTATTCTTTCTGCTATTAAAATTGAAAACTACTGTGTTCCAGAATCTTCCTCTCAGCCTCTGTCCCTGGGGAGCCCAACATGTCAGTTATGGTCGGTCTGTCACTCAGCCGTGTTCTGGTGGGATGTCAGAATTTAATTTGAATGTGGTGGTTTTACCCGGATATAGAAGCGTGAAAGGGAAGTCAGTTTACGTTTTCTCAAACTGGACGTTACTGGCAAGTGGGTCTCCGGTGGGCTCCGGACTCGGAAAGCCGTCCTGTCGACCCTGTCCTGTTGCCGTGTGCCTTTGGGCTTGGCCTTTTATCCTTTGCCTCGGACCCGGCCCTTCTGGACTGGATCACTCGCCTTGTTTCTCAGCCAGCACAACTCCTCCCTGTTTTGCTTGGAGTTCTGGGACTTGGCACCTCCTGATGCTTTGTTCTGGCGTGGCCACCTTTACGATCCGCTTGGCCTTGGCCTGGTATCCAGCTCCGTCCTTGCAGGCAGTTCCAGAATTCTCGATTTAGGCACAGCCTCCTTCACAATTATACTGCTCCCTCCCTGGAGAAAAGTGTCTCTGGATGATTGTGACAAGTGGCTAGACTCGGAGCACTGGAGAGTCTGGGGCCCTGTCGTATTTATCAGCCAGCTGTTGAGACTGTACTCGCGTTCGTTGCCACAACGAAGCAGCACAGTCTCAGGGGCTTAAAGAATACATTTCATCCCTCACAGCTCTGAAAGCTGCAGGTCGAGAGCAAGGTGTTGGCAGGGCCGGCTGGTTCTGAGGGCCCCCTCCTTGGCCTGTAGATGGCCGTCTCCTCCCGGTGTCTCCGCGTGCTCTTTCCTCTGTGCGCGTCAGCGTCCCAGTCTCTTGTATGAGTCTTAAACTTCACCTTACGTTGCGAGCACGAGTTAAGCGGCAGGGAGACTGCACAGGGTACCCCCAGGCAGAAGGTCGCGCAGCGCTGTTCACGCTTCATGTTTACCAGCGGGCCTCGTGCATGTTTACCTCTGTGGAAGTTAACCCAAGCCAAAAATGAAATGAAATTCTCTGTCTTTTACTCAAACACACATGCGGGTGCCTGCAGACCCAGATAGGAGCAGGGGAGATTAAAAAGCAATTCAAAAGGAGATTTCTCTTCTGATTTCGGGTGCCGGCCTGTGTCGAGGAGATGTCGTGCACGGCGCACGCCTGGCCGGGCGCCCTGAGTGTCGCCGTCTGTGTCGCCGCAGGAGTGAAGCAGGCCTGCTGCGAGTTCCTGGACAGCCAGCTGGACCCGTCCAACTGCCTGGGCATCCGGGACTTCGCCGAGACGCACGGCTGCGCCGACCTCATGCAGGCGGCGGAGGTGTTCAGCCAGAAGCACTTTCCGGAGGTGGTGCAGCACGAGGAGTTCATCCTGCTGAGCCAGAGCGAGGTGGAGAAGCTCATCAAGTGCGATGAGATCCAGGTACGCGCTGGCTGCCCCGCGGCTTCTCGGGACAGGCCGGGACGTCCGCGCGGCTGCCGAGGCACCTGCGCCTGTGGCCGCGCTTTTCAGGCCCCTTTCCGCGGCCCCGAGTCAAGGCCAGGCTGATTCGCGTGTGTTCGTGCGGGAGTTCGCCACCTTCCTTGCTAAAGTGTATGAGCCCAGAGGGTAAGGGTTCCTGTAAATTGGAAGGGAACTAGATTTTTCTGTTACTCATCCACTCATCTTAGGATCATCTTTTGACACCTGCCATTCTAATGGCACCCTTCTTGGCGTCTTTTATCTCATTCTCCAAAGCATCTCCATTTTTCAGCGCAGGAAACAGGCTTCGAGGTCAGACACAGCCAGTGAGCGGTGCAGCCAGGACTCAGATCTGGGCAGCCTGGTCCAGCCTCTTCCCCGACCCGCTACACTGACTTGGTCTCCGGGTTAGTCTGTTTCTAACTGAGCAGGTCGGGGCGCTCACAGAAGTCCCGTGTTTTAGATCTGCAGACTGCAGGACAGGTAGAGCAAATACTAACCTTTTTTATTCAGAAGCTGAGAAGAAACAGTTGGAGAACTCCGTTGTGTAGTTGCATCTGTCTAGAAAGGGAGCAGATGACACTTTTTCCCCCTTGCACAGGCTAGCGTGAAATAGGAACCAGATGTCTGACTCTCCGTTGCTAACCCACACTTCCTGTTCTGTAACACAACAGCACTTGCAACAGTGGGAAGCAGCATAGCAAGCGGGTTGCATCAGCGAGGGCTTTGGACGCAGAGGGGGGTTGCCTTTGGCTGTGTGGTACGTGCCACCCAACCTCCAGTCTCCTCTCCCTTAAAATGTAGGTACCTGTGGAGCTTAGTCCCCAGGGCTGTTCTGAGCGCTGAGTAAGAGCGTCAGTGCCTGACACATTGTTGCCTGGTGCTGCCACACGCATGACGGTGTCTTGGGACAGTTCCACTGGGCCGGCGGGAGGAAGCAGGACCTGCACCCTGCTGTGTATGGAAGGTCCTTGGTGGTGGTGTGCCCAGCGCTGCTCCAGGGGTGTCACAGGGTTACGCTCTGTCCTGCGTGAGCTTAGACCCGAGCTCCCCGAGTGACCGGCAGGCCTGTTGCCTCAAGCAGCAGGCGGCCTCGTAGCCCGCGCTTGCGCAGTGCCCGTGGATGATGCTCTGAGTGACGTCGCGAGGTCCCAGCCCCACAGGCTTGAGCGGGTGGTGGCGGCGGGCCTGGCGGTCATCACCCAGCTCGGACACACGACAGTGATTATAAGAGTCAGTTCTGAACAGGACAACGGGTCCCCCCCCCCCCACTCCCTGAAAATTTCAGAAGAGACCAGAGAAAAGGTGCAGAATGGGAAAAATTCTGAAGTGAAAACCAGCCTGTGGCTGACGGTTTATCAGGCAGGATCTGTCTTCGATATTCTACCCCGTTTGATTTTAGTCTTCCTCCCGGTCGTGGTGAGTCATGATGGCAGACTGTTTCCCCAAGAACCTAGCTGTCCCCGGAAGACAGGAAACCATGGCGGCCGCGGGCGGGGACCAGGCAGGAGGGGCGGGCGTGACTGCGTGTCGCGGGTGTGGGGCCACTGGAGAGGCCGAGGCCTGGGACGTGTGACTGTGCCTTCGCAGGTGGATTCGGAGGAGCCGGTGTTCGAGGCTGTCCTCACCTGGGTGAAGCACGCGGGGAAGGAGCGGGAGGAGTGCCTGCCGGAGCTGCTGCAGTACGTCCGCATGCCCCTGCTCACGCCGCGCTACATCACCGACGTGGTGGACGCCGAGGTGAGCGCCGCAGCCGGGCCCCGGGCTGCTGGCCGCCCTCTCCGGGGAGTGCCAGGGAGGGTGGCGCTGGGGAGTCCCCCGACGGTCGCTCGGCGAGTCAGCTGCTGACACAGATGAAAATCTGTCGTTGACTTTTTGTTTTTTAACGTGAGCAACATCGGGTGATACATTTTGTCCTCTTCTTTATTAAACATAAATTATTCCAAATTGTCCTGAAAATGGTACTTCGCTATCAGGGTTCTTTAATTTTGGTCTCTGGCTAAGCTAAGGTGAAAGTCGTTCGATGCATTTTAGTTTATTTACAAAAGAATTTCTCTAATGTGACTATTTTCCACGTCACCTGGTCTACCTGGACCATACCTTGGGGAACGTCGGCTTGTGACATATGGGTCAGGCCCAGGTCAGCAAGTGTCGCCTTCTGACCGGCCCACGTCTCTGAGAGTTGTCTACACACGCGGGTCTCGGCTGTAACACGGGAGGTGGCCCCGGGGGCCCACCGTGCTGCCTGCTCTGTTCTAGCCCTTCATTCGCTGCAGCCTGCAGTGCAGGGACCTCGTCGATGAGGCGAAGAAGTTCCATCTGCGGCCCGAACTGCGGAGTCAGATGCAAGGACCCCGGACGCGGGCTCGGCTAGGTAAGCTGGCCTCGGGGCGCAAGAGGGGACATTGTTCAACTGCCCCTTGCCAGGTGGCACGACAGTTAAAAAGAACATTCTGTTAGGAAAAAAAAAAAAAAAGGGAAAAGAAAAAACTTCGTTTCAGACCTGTTTTTACTCTTTTATTAATTGTGTCATCTCAGATAAATCACTTTGCCACTTGAGCTTCGTTCCCTATGAACAAAGGCTACCTTCCCTTCCTGTTTTACATCTCTCTGGAGGACTGAACGAGAGATAGGGGGTGTGAAAGCGCTTCGTAAGTTGTCGAGTATGACGCACACTAAGTTTGTAATTTTATTTCAATATATTTGGAATCTATGAACTGGAAATTATTTCAAGTGCCACGTAGTAAGTGGTACGGTCCCTCCCACCTCTCCCCTTCTCCCTGTGTGTTTTCCATTCGGCGTGCCAAGAGGAAGGGGAGAGGCAGCAGTGTACTGTGAAGTCCAGGGTCAGCATGGCTGAGGGCACAGGTGTTTGGGCAGCGGTGTTTAGCATCGTATGACACGGCCCTTTGCTCAAATGCTTTGTTTTTCTAAAAGGAGCTGACTGCTGAGACCTCTGTCCTGGCCCGCCTTGGAGAACTGTCCGCTTAGTTTATGTGGCAAGCACACAGGATGGGTGCCATCTTACGGGAAGTTAAACTCCAAAGTTTATATATGTGGGTTATTAAGAGAAATTTGAAATAAATGTAAAAGCAGAACGATATGATGATCATCTGGTTTCAACAATTGTCAATTCATGGCCTGTCCGCCTTGAAGCAAATCTCAGACAGCGTATAACTCCATCTGTATGCATTATGCTTTCACGTGTCTCTCTAAAAGATAAGGAACCTTTTTTAACATATCCAAAATGTTATCGTCGCTCTTCAGAAAATCACACAACCATTTCTTTGTCGGATATCTAGCACATGTTTGCGTTTCCCCCGTTTTCCCATAATTCTTTTGTTTTTGACATTGCGCTGAGTTTACATCTGCACGTGAAGCCTCTGCTCGTGTGTCAGCCGGAGTCATCTAGGTAGGGGTGTGTTCAGGTTTGCGTTCTGCACTTTCGGTGTTGTCCAGAAATGTAGATTCAGAGATTTCGGTGTTCAAGAGCTAGAACCTCAAGAAGAAATAATTTCCTATTAGGCAGCCTTACGGTGAGCCTCTGTTTCAGAGGCTTCTCTGAGCCGCGAACAGCAAGACATCACAGCACTGGCCCTAATCACACTTCCTGCCGGTCCTGGCTGCCCAGCCGGGCGTGGTCCAGCGACCCATCGTCTTCTTCCTTTGTCCTCAGGGGCCAATGAGGTGCTTCTGGTGGTTGGAGGCTTTGGAAGCCAGCAGTCTCCCATCGATGTGGTAGAGAAGTACGACCCCAAGACTCAGGAGTGGAGCTTTTTGCCAGTGAGTAGCGGGAGCCGGTCCTGGGGAAAGAGCTGCCTCCCTGTCCTCGGCCCCTGACTCCGGATTGTGACTAATCCAGCCCCAAAGGGGAAAAGCCTAGTGACGGCACGTTTTTTATTACAGTGCCATGCGCACAGTAGGTGCCAATAAACAGTGACTTAGGTTAGAAGATTAGACTTCAAACACCAGTGGCCCCGTGTCAGATTAAACTCAGCTGGTCACCGCTGCTCAGCACGTGCCTGGGCTGTCTGTCACTGCCGGCGTGCTCCGTTGCTCGTGCCCTGTTAACCTGAACTCCGCAGTTGGCCTCTGTCTTCCTTCGTGCGTCTGTTTCCGTGGTGAATGAACAGTAATAATTCTGAGAAAACATGGCAGTCAGTCCTCCCGACTTTCGGAGTCTCTGGTTGGCAGTGCAGGAAGCCTCTCCCACTTTGTGGGGGTACCAACCCAGTGCCGTGCGGCACAGGGAGGAATCAGACAGGCCCTGCGCAGAAGGCTCGCGTGCTTAAGGGAGTCCCAGCAGGCACGAGGTGTTCATGCAGTAGGCGGACAGCTGGAGGCCACCGGAGGTTGGAGCGGTGCCTGAAGGGTGGCCGGTGACAGGTGAAGAAGCGGAGTGTGGGGGTGAAAACGGATGTGGCCAGAGGTGAGGCCTGCGGCTTGCGTGGCTGAACTGCTCTGCGCCTCGTCTCGCCAATCCACAGAGCATCACCCGGAAGAGACGCTACGTGGCCTCGGTGTCCTTACATGACCGAATCTATGTCATCGGTGGCTACGACGGCCGTTCCCGCCTCAGCTCCGTGGAGTGTCTCGACTACACAGCCGACGAGGACGGGGTCTGGTACTCCGTGGCCCCGATGAATGTGCGGCGAGGCCTGGCCGGGGCCACCACCCTGGGAGGTAGGCCACGCCGCCGCGGCTGGGGCGGGCTCCTGCCCCCCTGTCGTCCGGTGGGCGCATGAAACGCGGAGGGTTCCGGCGAGGGCAGGCACTCCTCTTGGCTGTCGGACGTGGCAGCCCGGGGTCCCTGGGTGTTTCAGCACCGACAGCACGTGGGAGTCGGGGTGCCTTCTGAGGGTGCCCTCCAACCCTGTTGTTCTGGGTATCTCGACTGCGCTGGCTCCACATTGGTTTTCGCTCCTAGACGTCAGAAAGCCTCAGGGGTTGTGGAGAAAAGATGGACCAGACGCCTTCCCTCTAACCTGGGCTTTGTTCCTCCTGAGCAGATATGATCTATGTCTCCGGGGGCTTTGACGGGAGCAGGCGTCACACCAGTATGGAGCGCTACGACCCCAACATTGACCAGTGGAGCATGCTGGGAGACATGCAGACTGCCCGGGAGGGCGCGGGGCTGGTGGTGGCCAGCGGAGTGATCTACTGTCTAGGTGCTTAGCCCGGGCAGCGGGGAGGGAGAGGACTGGGTGGGTGGCAGCCTCTGGGGTCACGCTTTACCAGACTGGGTCCTGGACTTCCTTCAGCTGAGCCTGGTCTGCCCCGACGTTGTTTCGTGATCTGGGACTCTCTTCCGTGGGAGCGGGACATAGGGTTCTGTCACGTTTCTCTGGGTCACTGGAACTGCTGAGGGAGAACTGAGACTAAAGGAATTGACTGACGCACTCAGGAAGGCGGGCTGGGACCAGGCACGGGGGTTTGTCACTGTTTATGGACTGGCCTCTGCTCTGTCTTCTAGGAGGATATGATGGCTTGAATATCTTAAATTCAGTTGAGAAATATGATCCCCATACTGGACACTGGACTAATGTCACGCCCATGGCCACCAAGCGCTCTGGTAAGACCCGTCAGGTCTGAGGGAGGGGACGGCAGTGCCGTCGCATCTTTACACGTGCCATGGGCACTGTCCCAGGACGGGGCTGTCAGCCCTGTGTTCTCACCGCCCTATAGACTTAAGAAAACCCGAGTCAGGCTCCATTCCCCTTTCTGTCTCTCTTTAAGTATCGTGAGAACCAGCACAGCTTAAACTTCTGACTGGATGGCACATCTGAGGGCAGAGCCTTGTTTTGTTCGTTTCATCCGTCCTTCTGCCACCCCCGCGTTCTGCAGTACTCGCTGTGTGTCAGATGATGGGTGTTGGACGGACGGACGCACAGCACACGGCAGCTGGGCAGCTGCGGACCCTGAGAGCTGCTGGCGCGGGGCAGGCTGGGCTGCAGGAACGGGGACCGCCCTGGGCTTCACGCTCTGGGTGGGGTCCCCAGAGCCATCCTCAGGCTCCTTCTTTCCACTCTCTCCTTCCTGCTCATGAGCAGGGCTGTGCTCGGAGTTCATCTGACTACAGCTTCCCAGCTCGAGGGTCTGCGGAGGGTCTCCCGTGCCGGACTGGCATCCAGGCCGGTCTGGCTCTAGTCTGTGTCCCTCAGCCGCCCAGGGGTTCCGCTAGCCGCCGGTGACCGTGTTTGTTTCCAGAAGTCAGCGTCCGCGTTCCGCGGTGCTGACTCCCCGCATGGTTCTCGCAGGCGCGGGCGTGGCCCTGCTGGACGACCGCATCTACGTGCTGGGAGGCTTTGACGGCACGGCCCACCTGTCCTCCGTGGAGGCGTACAACGTCCGCACCGACTCCTGGTCACCTGTCACCTGCATGACCACCCCGCGGTGCTACGTGGGGGCCACGGTGCTCCGGGGCAGGCTGTACGCAGTTGCGGGGTGAGAACATAAATTGGGCTGGAGCCGTGGCGCAGTGGGGCGGCGTGGCGCATGCGCGTTGTGGCCGGCACGGTGTGGGTCGGGGACACATCTCCGGGCGGCCGCTCCGCGGGGCGCATGTGCAGAGGAGCAGGCGCTCACCCCCTCCTGCTCCCCCCCATCAGGTACGACGGCAACTCCCTGCTGAGTAGCATCGAGTGCTACGACCCTATCATCGACAGCTGGGAGGTGGTGACATCCATGGGGACCCAGCGCTGTGACGCCGGCGTGTGTGTGCTCCGAGAGAAGTGACCGTGGTCGGAGCACCATCCAGAGCGAGTGACTAGTCCAAGGGACAGTTTGTGGGAGAATCAAGGATCCTTTCCGGAATGTCTGTTTCTCACTGGGCACAGGGTGAGGAAAGCACCAGTGCGGGGCTGCTGGTGCTCACGTGACACTCTCCTTGCGCTGGCGTTGTCCCCTGGGAGCAGGGGTGCAGACACTCGAGGGAAGAGAATGCTCACTGAACGCGTGAGAGGCCGGGTCACCTCTCCTCCTGGTCTAGGGACACTTCCTTGTACCGGCCTGCCGTGCGCGTAGGACGACGTGTGTGCGTGTTTGTGTGACGCACCGTGTGTGCTGCAGGGGTTAAGGTGAGTGCGACCACCAGATGTGGACGGTGTCCAGCCTGGTCAGAACTTTGAGGTACCGGCTTGAGTAAGCTTTGTTCTCCAGGAATAAATCTCCTTCCTAGTCTCCGGGCAGCTAGGGGCAGTGTACTTCCATTCTGGAGGAAAGCAGAGGGAAGAGCTGGTCACAGCTTGGGGGCAGGGGACAGCCCGAACGCCCTGTGGGCACGGGGTTGGTGTGTCAGAGCTGGGCTCTGGGTAAGTGCAGTGACCTGGATTTGATGGAGTGAGTGAACCCAGACCACCCCTGAAGAGTAACCGGGAGGACGGAGCTGGGTGTGTGATTTTAAGGACGTTTTATCTCCCGGGGGCCTCCTGAACTAGTTTCTTCCTGTGGCACGGGGAAGTGTCGTGGAGAGCAACGCGTGAACAGTGTGGGGATGGCCGGAGGTGGAATAAATGTGAGAGTTCTGTGTGCCTGGGGACAGACTCCAAGTACCTGTGACTTTGTGATTGTCTCACTCCCTGCCAGGCCTCACCTGTCCATGCTGAGGTCTGCCTTGAGTGGGTGAGCGACTCTCCTTGCTGAGTCAGATACTACTACTACACTCTTGCTTATTTATTCGGGGATGGGATGTCGGGGCAGCAGCCTGGAGACTCAGCCACTTGGGTACTGTCCCGTCCTAGGGCGCACTTCTGCCAGGGGGTGGTTTTTACTGCTGTGTGTGGTGCTTTGGGTTCTTTTCTTACTGTGAGGTTCCCTGACGTGTCCTCAGAGTGAATCCTACCCCAATACGGAATAATCAGCAGCAAGCAAGCTTCTCTTGTCAACCAGAATTCTTCAGGCCCTGCCATCACCATTTCTGAGCTACCGTTCAAGGCTCCCCTCTGTTGTGGAGCGGAAGTCTTGCTTCTCGGGTTTTTGGGGGTGTGGGACCGTGGTGACCCAAAACAGGGTGTACTGCCTCTTCCCTCTGGAGTTCCATTTTGTCCTCTCCCTGAGCTGAGTTGGCCTGAAGAGTTTATTTCCTTTGTATTTTTTTTTTACAATAATATTAAAAATCATCTCTTACGTATCTGTAAAAGAGTTTGTGGAGAACCAGCCCTACCCTGCAGATGTTTTGGGGACCAGGCATAGAGAGTGGCTCTGTGGGGTCCTGAGTCTCTGCCGTGTCCCTGTCAGATACAGGTAAGGGGTAGCACTTCACCCCTGAATCTGCCGCTGCCACGGACTTCTCTCACTCGCTGTACTTGGAAACAAACCATAAGGGAGTGAAGAAGCCACTCTGAGCTCATTGAGTACCCCCTTGGATTTTAAGGTTCTAGTCACCCCAGCCCTTTTCTAATTGTGGCACGTGATCTGAACAGCTATGCAGAAGTCCTGCCAAACTGCAAAATCCAGGTCTTCCAAGAGCAAAGGGAAGTGGGAGTCAAGATTTACTTTCCCCAAAGAAGCCCGCCGTTTCTTTAGCGGTACGATTGTGCTGCTGCTGATGCAGCTACAAAGTGTGTTACTGTGCATCAGCTGATCCTGGGGAGTCCGAGAAGATGGCCCCCAGGATGCATTTCAGACCGAACTCCCAAGAGTTCCTCCATGACAGTGTACAGCATTGCTGCCTGTGCACGCTTCTGGGTCTTCCATACCTGGGCGTGCTGCACACACACACACAGGTGCCCATAACCTGGTGATTCCTCTTGTTTTTCCAGCTTCCGTAACTGATAGCCGGCTACTTCCTTACCCAGCCTATCATTCATCTTGTGTCACCTTTGTCACGGTATAGACATTTGATTAGTTTCCAGATTCTGCACGATTTTATCTTTAATTGTTCCAAATCTATTTTGATGCCCTCTGCTACCACATAGTGCAGCCTTTTCCCCTTGCCCCAGACTCGTGGAGTAATAGCCTGCTGGTGCCCTTGCCTCTGCCCTTCCTGTCTTCTGACCCAGCCCCTCTGTCTTGTCACCGGGTACCTTTCTTAAGCACATGTAGGGTCGTTATAGCTCCTAACATAGAGGAGATTTTCAGTAAATAGCCAGCTTATTTCTGGCTTAAAAATTCCATGGATTCCCATCACTGGAATTGCAGTTAAACTTCCATGGCAGGACATTAGACCCGTGGCTCCACCTTCCCGATCTTACCTCCGATTTTACCTCCCTCATCACCTCCCCCCAGGCGTAATGTGCTTTGGCAGCTGTCGTCTGTAGCCATTTCTGCATTGTCCTCACCTTTGTTCAGGTATTCTGTTCCTTTTCTCTGAAATAATCTCACATTCCTGACCAAATCCTAGTCAACGCCCAATTTCATTGTTACCTAGGTAGACTTCGGACTGGGCAATCCCTCCCTAATCCTCACTTCCATTTACTGTGATCCCTCGATTGTCTTTATGACACATCTTGGGGCTTGGGTCTGCTCCTGTTTGGACTGTGTTCTCAGATACAAAGTGCCTCTGATCCAATCCTCAATACATTACGCAAGTACTCATTAAACGTGGAGCTGATGAAGGACAAAGAAAAATACGCAGATTGGGATGGTGGGTTGATTAGACATCACCCAATCACGTGGCTTAACTGCTCCCCCCATGTTCTGCTTCCCCTGCCACTTCAGGAACCCGGTGGCCTGCTGCACTAGAGCAGGGAGCTAGAGAGCTACTGAGAGTAGAGTGTAGTGTGATGGCAGAGGCCGTGGCTTTAGAGCCTTGCTAGGACCTACGGACCTGGGAAGTAACCTCGCTGATCATGACCCTCGTTGGGCACCGGGGGTGGCGAGTGACAGCCCAGTGAGGGAATCGTGATGAGTCGACTTAGCTTCTGAAGTGCTCACAGGCTGTGAGTGGTCACATGGTAAGTGGTCGCTGTGATTAAAATGGGGACTGGCACCCAGAGCAGCGAGGCTTCGTTTTCCAACACCGAAGGGGCACAGTCTCCTACAGAAGCTAATGTGGCTAGAACTTGCTGATGAGGGTCTGACAGATTCCCTTCACATCGCCCCCAGGAATGTCCCCATTCGTTCATGGCACTTCATTCGAATCTCAGGAGACTAGAGTTACCATCAGCTTTAATGACCTGTCTAGGCTTTTCTCAATACTAAGTAAGCCCAGTGACTGACTTAGTCGCTCCCAGGGTGGAGCGAGGATCTGTCACGTCCGAGGCAGTGACCCTGTCACAAAGCGGCGCCGACACCTGGCCACACTGGGTGGGCAGCCCGGGAGTGCGTGCGCGTGCGCAGTAAAGCCCAGCGCGAGGGGCGCGAGCGCCTGCGCAGAGGGGCGTGGCCGCCCGCGCCCCGCCCCCGAGCGCCGCGCCGGCGCAGTCGGACGAGGCCGAGCCCGCGCCTGCGCGGTCGGGGCCCCGCGGCTGTGGCGGCGTCCGCGATGGAGTCGGCGGCGCCGCTGAGCGAGCTGGTGTCGGCCGAGGGCCGGAACCGGAAGGCGGTGCTGTGCCAGCGCTGCGGCTCGCGGGTGCTGCAGCCGGGGACGGCGCTCTTCTCCCGCCGGCAGGTAGGCGGGCCGGGGGGCGGCGGGGCCGGGCCGGGCGGCGGCGGCCCGCGAGCCCCCGCCCGAGGCGCCCCGGCCGCGCGCGCCCGGACCTCGCGCTCGGCACCGCTGCTCGGGCGGCCGGGCTCTCCGTGGGCACGTGCGGGACGCTGCGGGACCCGCCGGGACGCCTGCAGCTGCCGTCCGCGGGGCCGGGACTGGACAGCGCGCGCTGACGACGCAGCCCTTCGCATTTGCTGTTCGTCCTGGTCCTACCGCGGCTCCGAGGGCCGGGCCCCGCCGTTCCCGTCTCGGAAGCTTTCCTCTGCCTTGTCCGCCTGTGGCCCGGGGAGGCTCCGAGACCTGGGCACTGCCCGGGCTTTGGGGGCCTCGGAGTTTCAGTGGCTCTCTCCGCAGGGCGGCCTCGCGTGTTCCGGGAGAAACTGGCGAGCGTGGCCTGTTCTGACCTCGCCTGTCACCCCCCGTGCATCGTCGAGGCCGCACAGTGGCCTGCCCAGGCTCTCAGCAGAGACTTGGACTCCACCTATGGGTGGAAGGGTTGTCAAAGAATTTAACGTGGCTCAAAACCCCCACGGGTTCTCCCAGAAACGGGGAAATTACAAAAGTGTTACAGAGGTTTACTTTGTATCCAGTGGTCTTTGTTCTCATCTACATTGTAGCATGCTTACCAAGTTTTCAAAGAGAAAGGAAACATTTTGTTTTAAAAAGGATACTGTTATTAGTTCCTGAAAAGGGAAACTGAAATGAAAGGGCGGGCCTGCCAGAGGCGGCCTCCCAGTGTGCTAGAGGGCACAGGATCCTGGGCCTGGCCCTCCAGCTTCTAGAAGGAGGTTTTCCTCTGTGGAAGGTAAGCCCAGCATGTCCCTGTTTGTGATGGAAGAAAGCAAAGCCACACATCCCGTGTTTGTCCTTTGTAGGAGTGGCTGAGTTCTGCTCTAGTCAGTTCCTGTCCTAGGCACCGGGGTTGTGATGAGCGGGAAAGGTGAGCTCCCTGCTTTCCGGGAGCCTGCATCCCAATGGAGGGAGAGCCACGGTCAGTAACTAAGCCAGTCAGTCCGAAGAGAACTTTCAGACACAAAATAAAGAATAAAGAGGGAGAGGTGCTACGGGTCTTTTGGGGGCGGTGAATATGTCCATTATCTCGACCACGGTGACAGTCCCCCGGTGCATGCATGTGCCAAAGCGCATCAGGTCACACACGGTAACCACGTGCAGTCTGTGTGCCACTTACAACTCAGGAAGCCGTGTTTAAAAATGAAAATAGCAGGGGCATCCTGGCAAGCTAGTTCAGATCATTGGGTTAGGGAGCACCTCTGAGGAGGTCACTTTTGAGCTGCATGTCAAGAAGAAGCTGGCCTGGCCGAGACCTGCGGGCACGGGAGACTCGCCCTGTTTGGAGAAGGCAGGAAGGCTGCTGTGGCGGGAGCGCAGCGAGCCAGGGGGACAGGTCGCACATCGTCACCACCGCAGCCATTCAGAGTCCCTCTTTCCGGTCTCTTAGGGATCGGGACAGGGGCCACAGGTGACGGGGAGCCACTCGGCACCCTCGTCTGTACCTGGCCATAGCATAGGGCTCCTGGTTTGGTTTCCATCCCAGGGAAGTGCTGGGAGCTGGAGAGTGTCCGTAGGACAGGGCGACGGGTGACCGAGCAGCCCAGCTCTGTGTTCCCGTTCTCGTCCACTGCAGCTCTTCCTCCCGTCCATGAGAAAGAAGCCGGCGCTGGCCGACGGCAGCAGTCCCGACGGCGACCTCCTCCAGGAGCACTGGCTGGTGGACGACATGTTCGTCTTCGAGAACGTGGGCTTCACCAAGGACGTGGGCAACGTCAAGTTTCTGGTCTGCGCAGACTGTGAGATCGGACCTATTGGCTGGCATTGCCTAGATGACAAGAACAGTTTCTATGTGGCCTTGGAACGGGTATCCCATGAGTAACTCAGGGGAGGGGTTCGGCTCCACCCCAACTATAAAAGCTACTGCTCCCGAGAACGGGACCTGACGCGGAGTGATGGTCCTGCCGCCACCTTCTCTGCCGACACAGGTCGCGGTGTCAGCACATGCGGCCGAGCCCCACCCCAGGGCTCGTCCTGCTTCTCCCAAAGCCGCGTGTGCACCTGTCGCTCAGCTCACCTTGCATCGTGACGTCTCCTCCTCTTCCTTTCCCCCCGTTTTAGGACCCTGGGTACTTCTGTAAATCTCTCCTCATCCTTGGTCTTCGGCCGGGGCTCTCTGCTACCCAGGGGTTCCCTGGCTTTCTCTTCTAGAAGTGCAGTCGTCAGCTGTTAGCCACGATGACACATGACAGATGATGTCCACATGCTCTCTCAGGAAAGCCTACCGGCGTCTGAGAGCAACTTGCTTTGTGGCTAACTTTGTCTACAGAAATGTATTCTCTTTAAAAGTGTAGTACTTACAAACGTCAGTGTTGCAACCATTAATCAGAGCCCCCTGCTGCCCTGTGTGAGGGCGGTAGACACCTTTCACCCCTCCCCCTTCAGGTCTCCTCACCTTTGCAGCTTGCAGGCTGATGATTGGATATTCAGCCCCGTCGGGCAGCCACCCCAAGGCCCCGGATCTCTTGGAATCACCGTAGTGGCTGTGGGGTGGAGAAGGTACAGGCCCCTGCCACATTCCACAGGAGCCTGTAGGTTGGTCTCACCTGGACAAGTAACGCTTCCTCTGTTCTTAGGAAAGACTTGGCTAACAGGTGGTGAGGCCATTCACTGAGCCTGCTGGGCACGGTCCTCACGGAGTTCGGACTCTGTTCCAACCTGGGATGCAGACCGTCCGTCCACACGCCTCGGTTTCTGCAGCTGTGGGGTCGCTCTGACGGCCCGATGTTTCCTGTTCGTTTAACCTTCCAGTGCGATTGGCAGTGGTTCTGTCATTTTTCCTCTGGAATGACTCGCCTGAGAAGGAATCCGGTGACCGGGGTCAGGCACCCTCAGTCACCCTACCTCTAAGGCCCAGGTGTCCCGGCACTGACGTGAGAACTAGAAAGAGACCGTACAAGCTGCACTGTGCATCTGGTTTCTGGCTGCTTCCTCCTCCCTTCTCCCCAGAACTTCCTCTGAGGGCTCCCCAACTAAAGTGCGGGCCTTGGGCATGGTTTTGCAAGCGGCCTGCTCCCCGCTTTCCCGGGCAGAGCCTCAGTGAGCTCTAGCAGGAAATGAGAGAACTTTTCCGGACAAATGGTCAAGTGTCTGAGATTATGGCATCTGCAGAAGACCAGCTGTGACATTTATCCACTCAGGTCAGAAGGAACAAGACCAAGGAGCTGCCTCTGGGGCGTGCGGCCCCTCCTCACACGGCCAAACCAGGCAAAGCATTTTTTTAACATTACTCTTTGATTTTTCTCTCCTTCCTTACTCACCGTAGTGGTGCACATTCATTGCAGATACATACAAAATGGGTATAAACATTTTTTTTTAATCACTCCTATTTCCGCCATCAGAGACTGGCAACAATGACGTGTATATCCTTCTCAGTGTTGTCCTACACGGGTACGTAAGTGTATGGTTTTGTAAAACAAGTAGGGGATCGTACTGCACTCTCTTACAGCTTGCTCTCCCGGTTAACCAGACGCTGACTTCTCGGGTCAGGAGGCACGTATCTGCGGGCACCACTGCGCTGCTGTTCCCTCGCCTTTCTGTGCTGTGATTCGTTTAAACAGTCCGCTGTTAGATCGTCTCATACCCGGTGTGGTGTAATGCGCAGCCTTATAAGTCTGCACACACATTCCCATCTCCTTGGCGTTCACTAGGAGTCGGACGGCAGGGCACACACGTTGTCAGGGCTCCACTGTGCTGACACAGACGCCTCACACCCCCCCCCCATGCCAAGTCCCCCGCCTCCGGCAGTGAAGGCGTCCAGTGTCCACTGCTCCCAGACCTTTTTAACGCTGGGCGTTTATCGTCATTGAAAGAATATTTTGCCACTTTAACGGGAGAGGAAAATAGTACCATATTGTTTGCTTTGCATTTGTGTTATTTCTAATGAAGTTTTTATATTCTTATTGGTCATTTGTATTTCTTTTGTTGAGAACTGCCTCAATAGCCAAAAATACCGAGTTGTTATTCTGCCTCTTCAGTTTGGTTCGAAAGAAATAAAAGCATTTAAACAGTGGAAATTAGATTCCTGTCTGCCTTTGTGAAGAATGTATAATTTGAAAATGCAGACGGTTGACACCTGAACCTTGGGGTTTATTTTGAGGTGTCACTTAATCCATTAATCACTTAGTGTCCATGATAAGACAGTGTCATCTCTTCTTTCCCTTTACACAAGTAGGTTCTCAGTGAACATTGGTGAGTCAGTTAACTGCTGTGCCTCAGGTAGGTACAGGTAGCGCAGTGCTGCCCATGAGCCTAGGGAGCTCCAGTCCCTGTGGGGAGAGCAGCGACTTTTCCAAGGCCTAACCTACGAGATTCCTTTTTAGCACAGACTCGGGTGGACAACAGTGCACAGACATTTTACGTATTTTTATCATGCCACTCGAGGCTACTCGAGTGACTGACATGGACACTGGACACATAGTCACTGACCATCTGCTGAAAACAACTAGACAGGCCAGACAAAATGTTTTCAACATCCAAAGGCACCAGAAAGCTCACCGAACCTCGAAGAATCTTTGGACCAGGCCCCTGGAAAGGTGGAGGGCCAAGGAAGAGGCCACAGTGTCAGGGCCGCGGTTCTTGCAGATTTGCCTAAGTCGGAGGCAGCAGTTCAGAACAAGGAGGAGGGGACAGGGCCTGTGGAAGGGGGTTAGACCCGGTCAGTGTCCCTTACATGGAGGGAGGCCCTTGGTCCTTTGCACCCCGGAATAAGGGTGACCCAGAAGGAGGAAATAGGTCTGTCTCAGAGCATTGAAATTAGATTGAGGTGATCCCCAAGCCCTTGGCCTAAGCAAACAAAAACCCTCCCTAGAGGAAAATGTCATCCAAATCCTCGAATGGTTTCTGTGAAACAACGTTGTTGATACTGTATCCTGACTACGATAAAATGTAACCAAGCATAGGAGAGGTAAGAAAACCAGCACAACAATAGCTGGAGATGGCGAAGCTGTCAGACCCATTCTCGTGGACAGAGGTCATGAAATAGTTTGACCGAACACTGGAGGCTTCAAAGGAGCGTGGTAGATGCCCAGGGCCGCGTGACGTTCCCACGGGACTCCTGTAGGGGAGACTCTCATCCCAGGGTGGGGAATTCCAACTTTCCAGCCCTGGCAAGCTGGAGAGCATGCAGAGAAGGGCCCTCAGTCCAGAGACCGTAGTTAGGGGTGGCAGCTGTGGCTGCGGGGTGAACAGGGAGCAGGAGTGTCCCCCCTCTGCCTTCCAGCTTCTCTCAGCGGCACAAGGCTGGGAGTCCAGGACCTCTGAAGTGGCCCAACCAGAATAAAGAGAAACACGCTGGAGCCCTGGCCTGGGTGACTCTGCCCCTGGCCACCCCAGGGGCAGGGCTGGTGCACCATGGGAACGTCCCAATGCCAGTGTGTGCCGGAGGCTCCTTGGGGAGCAGGCTGATGCTCAGGTAGGTATACGAGGCCCTGAACCCTGGGTCCCCTTGGGCTGAACTGGCAGAGACGGGGTTTGAGGACTGGAGAGGAGGAGGAGGAATTTAGTTACCGGTGTCTTCCGTGGACCCAGACCCAGCTTCCCAGGGGCAGAAGCCCAGGGAGGAGACCTGCGCACGGTGTGAACAGATCTGTGAGTCTCGCAATGACTGCCCGGGGGTGGGGGGGGCACAGAAGTCACAAACAGAAGACCAATCCTCACAGGAGGGTTGCTACTTCCCGGGGAATGAACAGGGCAGGGCAGTGGGGGCAGTCCGGACCCCTCTGCCCAGTGTCCCCAAGCCTGCGTGCTAATCCGCTGTGCGGTGGCTTCCGGTTTCACCTGGGAGCCAGGTTCTTCCCGGTCCCCAAATCCATCATCAGCCAGACGGAGCCACACATACTCGAGGACGTTCCCTTCTCTCAGCAGGTACCTGCGGACCTTCTACAGGAGCCAGGGGCTGGGGCTGGAGACCATGACCCCCTCCGCCGGCGGCTTCTGGTCTGGCGCAATAAATCGATAAATAAATAAACACGGGGGCCAAAGGGCTGCAGCTCATCTTGAGATCTCGGGGGTCGTGCGTTCCCACAGGGGGCAGCCGACAGCACACACACACACACACACACACACACACACACACACACACACGCGGGGCGCCCAGAGTGACCGATGAGGACTCCGGCCCCGGGAGAGAGAGAGAGGAGCGGAGGCCGACGGAGAGGAGGCTGCGGGAAGGCCGGAGCGCCGAAGGGGACAGAGGAGGATCAGTCGCCTGGGAAGGGGAGGCCGTGTCAGAAGGGACGCAGAGCAGGAACGTGCAGACCCCAGGTCAGGGCCAAAGGGGCCCCGCAAAGCGGGGCGGCGGCGGCGGCGACGCGGGGCGCGCGGTGGGGGCGGGGCGGGCGGACCGCCCGACACGTGCGCTACGTGCGGCACGAGAGGACCTCCTCCTCCTCCTCCCCCTCCTCCCCCACGCTGTGCGCGCCGGGCCCGCCCCCGCCCGCAGCCCGGTCCCGGGGGGTTCGCGGGGGTGGGCGGGGGGAGAAGGGGGAATGTCGGCCCCCAAGTCTGGAACCCCCGAGCGCCGGCTTTCCGTCCCGGCGGCCGGACGGAACGCGGGGTGCGCCCCCTCGCTGGCGGGCGGGCCTGGGGGCGCGGGCCGCGGGACGGGGTCGGGCTGCGTGAGCATGGAGACCCTAGGAGTGCGGCCGGGGCTCCGCGGCAGCACGGATGGGTGCAGGCGGTGGGGGGACCGAGGCCGCGCGGGGCGGGGTGTCCGGGAGGAAGGAGGGGCTCCTGGCGACGTGGCACTCGGAGCGGGGCTGGTTCCCGGGATCGGGCCCGGAATCCGGCCCCGCTGTCCCCGGGAAGTCCGCACCTGAGCCCGTCCGGGCCTCGCGCCCAGCGACCCGGGGGCCCGCGTCCGGGACCCGCGGGCCAGGGCGGCCCGGCCCTGCCCCCGGGGCACCCCCGCGGCGGCGCCCGGACAATGCGGCCGGGCCCCGCCCCCGGCGCCGGGCGGCCAATCGGCGCGCGCGGCCGGGCTCTTTAAAAAAAGAAGGGCCGGCGCGGCGGTGTCAGCCGGCGGATCCCTCCGCCATGTAAACACGCTCCATAAAGGGCGGGGGCGTCGCCGCTCGGCCCTGGCGCCCGCCCCCTCGACGTCACCGCTCCCGCTTCACCTGGGAGCCGCCGAGTCGCGGCAGCGGGGGCCACGGCCGGAAACTGGGCGACCTCGGGAGCTGGGAGCGGGAGGCGGGCCGGGGGCACGGGCCGCGCACCGAGCGAAGGAGCTCCCTGCCCTTGTTCCGTGCGCCTCGGGGGGGCGGGGGAGGGGTGACAGTCCCGACCCGCGCGTCCGCACTTTCCCGCGGACGGTGAAACTGCCTCGCCGCTCTCTCTCGAGAGCGAGCCCAGGACAGGAAATGAACTCCGGCAAGACCCTTGAAAGCACAGACCACCCTTGACAAAGGGCGGCAGGATGATTCTTTCCCCCTTATGAAAAATTGTCCAATGTTCACAGCCAAGTTAAAGGATTTTGCAGCGAACCCTTCCATGCCCAGCACCCCACCTAGACCCCGCCATTAACATTTTATGGAAACTTGCTGTAGCTCACACCTGACACTGGTGACTATCTGATTTGATGCCAGCTGCCCCTTGGCTTAAGTTCCCCACTGCAGTGGGCAGCTCAAAGCCCCAGAGAGCTAAGAGCGACCTTCTCAGAGCACCTGCCTGGACTCTTGGGGGCCAAGGGCCTCCCGGAAGGGTGTACTGCAGAGGCGGCATCTCCGCTCCCCACCTCTGCCCTCTTAATCCACGAAGCCTGAAGGAAGAGCCTTCTTTCTTCCAGCGAAGCTGAAAGCAGGGCCACGGCTCTGATGACCCCTCCTAACGGGGCCTGGTAAAGGGCCCCCCCCCCAAGGGTCTAGTTTGCTTTCTGGGGCAGGACACGACGCCCCCCTTTCCTGCCCTCAAAACTGCGTCAAAAGTGTTCACGTGCCTTTAAAGTTCCTTAAGCCCACGGCGCCTCTGCCACCGGCTCGGCACAATGGGGTACCCGCAGCCGGCTGTGAAGATTCGGGGCCGCACACACCCTGAGCGTTAGCTGAGTGACAGCTCTCGCTGGTGGACGCGGACGTGCCTGTGACTCCGGGATGGACGTCTGCACGTCTCATCTCCCCTCTGCGGCCCGCTGGACTCTCCGACTGCACCAACGACCCGCAAACGTACCCGGCCGGAAGGGAACGCACGCTCGCCGCCGCCGCCCCCCACTCGCTGCTCTGCGCCAGGCGAATGCGGGGCACACGCCTCGCTGTCCCCTCGCCGAGGTATCGCCGGGCCCCAGTTTCATCTCCTGCACTTGCGTCCGTTCCTGCTAAGGAACAGCACCCTCCCTGCCCGAGCTGGGCGCCGTCGTTGGCGTCCGGGTCGTGTCCGAAGTCGTCAGCCCCTCGCACGGCCCGTGGACCCCTCGTTCCCCGGCAACACCCCGCCTTCCAGTCCATGGAGGCGGCATCCCTTCTTCGCCGTACGAACTTGTCGCCTCAGCCACCCGTGCCTCGCAGTTGCTGTCTGTCAGTCACCCGGGGAGAGGGGTCCCCGCGTCCGGGGGCCGCCGGCGGAGGGGCCGGGGGCGGGGCGTGCGCGGCGGCGGCGGGGGGCGTGGCCGCGGCCGGCGTGGCGGGGCCAGGGGGCGGGGCGTGCGCGGCGGCTGGGGGCGGGGCCGCGGCCGGCGGGGCGGGGCGTGGGCGGGGCCGGGCGGGACTCCTTTCCTGCGCGCCGGCGGAGGCGCACGGCGTGGCGGCCGCAGACGTCGTCGGCGTCGTCGGCGGCGGCGGCCGACGCCGGAGGGAGGCTGAGGAGCCCGGCGCCGCCGTCGCGCTGCGGCCCCGGACCCGTCGCCGCGCCGCCGCCGCCCGCATCGTCGCGTCGCGCCCGCGGCCCCCCCCGCGGACCCGGCCATGGAGCCGGCGGCCGCCGCGCCGCTGCCGCCGCCACCACCGCCGCCGCCGCCCGGCCCGCGCCCCGCGCCGCCGCTCGGGGGCCCCGGGCCGCTGGGCGAGTTCCTGCCGCCGCCCGAGTGCCCGGTGTTCGAGCCCAGCTGGGAGGAGTTCGCCGACCCGTTCGCCTTCATCCACAAGATCCGGCCGATCGCCGAGCAGACGGGCATCTGCAAGGTGCGGCCGCCGCCGGTGAGTGGGGCGCGCGGGGCCGCGCGGGGCAGGGGGCGCGGGGGGCGCGGGGCGGGCGGGGGCCGCGGGGGGCGCGGGGCCGCCGTGCGCGCCGCCCGCCCTCAACATGGCGGCGGCGCCGCGTCCTTTGTGTGGCGGCGGCGGCGGCGGCGGCGGCCGCACCTGGGCGCCGGCGGGGCCGCGGCCGGGCGGGGCCTGGGCGCGGCGCCCCGGGCCGCGGCGCGGGCCGAACCGGCCCAACGGCCGCAACGCCCGCGGCGCCGCCCCCGCCCTTCGCGCGCGCGCCCCCCGCGGGCCCCGGCGCGCGCCCGCCGCGCCGTTGGCGGCGCCGTTGGCCGAGGGGCCGCCGGGGGCCCCCCGCTCTTCGGCGCCGCGGGCGCGATCGGGGCGCGCGGGCCCCGGCGTCCCTGGGAGTCGGGCGGCTCGAGCCATCCCGGGTGACCCAGGTGTGGCCGGCCGCGCCCCGGGAGAGCGGTGTCCGTGTGGGCGTGCGGGGCCCCGGCCGCGTCCCCCGACCCCTGACCCTGATCCTGTCCCCCCGACCCCTGACCCTGATTCCCGGGATCAGCCCCGTCCCCCCAGCTCCTCCCCGAGGAGGTAGCTCGCCCCCGGGGCCCGGCGCCCGCGTCCGGCCCAGGTGTGCGGGGCGCCCCCCCCCCCCGCGCAGAACGGGCTCGTCTGTCCCCCTCGCAGCCGCGGGCGACGCGGGCCACCATTTTGTGTCGGGAGCGGGACTCGGCGCCGCCCGGCGGGGCAGCCGAGTCGAGGCACCGGCGCCGCGAGCCGCGCCGTGGGCGCCTTTGTGCGCGGGGTCGCCGCCGCCGCCGCCGCCTTTGTCTGACAGACCCCGGTGCCCGGCGGCCCGGGCCTCGGAGGGGACGTCGTCCCGAAGTTGGAGCTCGGGAAGAAGGGTCGTTGGGGAACAAAGGCCACCTGGGCGATGTAAACAGTCTTTGTCTTGGAAACTGTTTTGTTCCAAGAGGCTGTGAACAAGTGGTTTCACGTAGTTGAAATAAAGCAACAAAAACGAGAGGTGGAAACTGTTTCCCGTGGGGAAGGCCCTCTGACGCCCGCGGTTCTCGGTGGTTTCTGTTCACCGCGTTCCTGGAAGACAATTGGCTGCCTTAAGGTGAGAGCTGGGTCTGCTCCGTTCTGTGGTTCGGAGGTCAGGGGGAGAATTGGACAGCATTTCGGTCTTCTTTTGTTCTTTGTGTCTGTAATTACGGTATTTACAAAGCGATAGTTCCCCGTGAGGGCCCTAAACGACTTTACTTTTTGAAAACTTGGGGTTCACAGAAATGGGTGGAAACAGTATGGTAAATGTGGTAACAGGTAATAACTCAAGAGGATTACTCAAATCCTGAGTTGAAAGTTTAAAGGGAAATAATGAACTTTGTTTCAGATTACATCAAGTATGTAGCATAATCGGGCTTGTCTCCTGGGCTTTTTTTTTTTTTTTTTTTTACTTTCAGTTAATCTGACTTCTGGTCTTACTACCTTTTAGAATATGAATTCTCATTTTCTCCTTGATGTACTTAGATGTCTCTTTTAGGACAAATTAAATTTTTCATGTCACTTTGAGGTCTTTGGAAGTGATACTTCTAGGTGTGTAACTATGAGGCAAAAAATAGTTGACTCTTCAGTAAATACACTTTTGTCTCCCAAGTTTGATGGGAACATATTGATGGCTTTGTAACATTTGACCCCAGGTAGCTCTATGGCCACAGATGTCTTCTTGGGCAGGGCCCAGAAGTAAGGGATTTTAGTCAACGCCCAGATGGCATAGTAGACACATAGTAACTTTCTCTGGTGGTTAGTTTGATCCTTTGTCTATAGGCAAAGTGTAACACTCTTTAAAAGTATTATCATGCAGTCAGCATCTTTGAGTGAGCCTGTTGGTTCCACCCTTAGGAAGGGGCAGGAACTTAATCCCTTTTTGGTGGAGGGAGGGTGTCAGTGCTGTGAACTCACTCTCCTTCCAGCCTCTCATCCTCCCTAAACTTGATTATGGAGATTAAGGTTTTATTGATGTTGGCTCAGTCGTCTGTTTTTCCTGTTTCTTCCGTATCTATCTTGAAATTTTTCTCTAGTTGTGATTCTTTGGCCACCTTACACCTTTAACATTTGGAGAAAAGGCTTATCAATAGAAATACCCTGGAGTGAATGGAGAATTTACTTATTTTTTTTTAAATGGCAGCTTTATTGAAATATTATTCGTATACCATACAGCTCATTAGCTTAAAGTGTGCAATTCAAAGTATTTTCACCATAGTTGTACAAGCATCACCACAGTTGGTGTCACAGCATTTTCATCACCCGCAAAAGAAACCCCATACCTATTTGTAAGTACTTTTCAAGCCAAATTTAGGACTATACCTCTCAGAACAAAATCATTTCCTTTCTCGTCTGGTGTAGGAGGCTGGATTAAGTCCTACAGTTCCAATTTGAAAGAGAGCCTTAAAGCAAAAACAAACTTCGTTTGTTGTCTTTTTGTAAGGGTGTTTAGCTAAACTTGACATTGCCATTGATAAATTGGTCACACGGGAGCCACAGACGAGCCCATCTAGTAGTACTCTTAGTGAAGTAATCAACAAACCTAACAGACTTTTAGAATGGAATGTGAGTGATACTAGAAATAGGCAGCTAAAGATCCACGTCCCTTCCCTGCTGGAAAAATTTCCCTTCCTGTGATTATACTACTTGTTTTTAAACATGCACTCTAAACCTTTTTAAAGAGCAAAATGAAAACGGAATTGCCTTTGAAAGTGCTAGTAAGTGTTCTGTATTAAAGCTAGGGCTGGAATTATTATTGAGAGACACAGGAAAAATTAGAGAAAATTATTAATCTCCGATTTCATTCTTTGTCTCTAGGGTACTTAATTTTCTTTATGATGGTTTGATTCATAGATTGGTAGTAAAATTGTTTAACTTGGGGACAATAATCGAGGTCAGGATGTTTAGGATCCTTTAATATAGGCAGACAAAAATTCACCAATGAGAGCATTTTCTTTTTGAAAGGCAAAAAATATTGTAAACTAGATTTCTAAAATATCTGGTTTATGTGCTGTAAATTGGATCTTTTTGTAGACCTTTGTAATCTCTCGTTTTATCTGGACCACGTTACATTTACAGTTTGAGTATGGAGAGGGAGGGATAACGGGGAGCTCGTGCCCCAGAATGAAAGCGCTGCGTGGGTGCCTGGATTACGGTGACCTCTTCGTAAAGGCCATCGTAGGTCTAAAAAACTCATCACCTAGAGAAACCTCGCCTTCCTCTTTGCACGGCTGGTTTGTATTGAGCTGGTGGCGTGATTTTTTTTTCCTTTCTAAGAGAATGTTATTCTCCGGAGATTATGCTACTGTTACCTGTTTTAAGTGCAGAAGGTCATTGCCAGCCTCAAAAACAAACACACACACAAAAAGTCGGGAACTGCAAGGCTGTCCATACTCCTTTCAGAGATTGGGGTCCCTTGGGGTGAGTGGGTGGGGGGAGCGATGCTTTGGGAAAGCCAGAGCACTGGGCTCTCCCACATGCTTCAGACGACTTAAACTTTGAGGAACTTATCACTAGATTTTAAATCTGAGTTGTGAGAAATTTATTCTAGACTTGACAATGGTATGCAGCCGAATGAAGATTTCTTAAGTATTAACTGCTATGTTCTAGTATGGGATTAAAGAGAAAAATTAAGTAAGATGTTACTTTTGTGCATCTCCAAAAATTCTTCCAAAATGTTCTCTTTTTGGTCATTAACTATCAGATGAGTTCTGTGGTGAGTTTGCTTTTTTATACTTTCAAGTTTAGGAACCAGACTGACAGGACGAGCTGCCTCGGGGCAGTGACACTTCTGTTCCGCAATTGGGAGCTGTTCGGAACAGATGTTTGGAACAAAGGCGTGGAATTCGACTGAGGGCCTCCTTCTCTCGACTGAGTCTTCTCTCGTTGCTTTTTTTTTTTTTTTTTTTTTTTTGACATTCAAATCTTTCATTGTAGATCATTCTTCTTAAAACATGGCCTTTTTAGACCGTGGCCTAGAGTTATCCCATCTGTTCATCTGTGCTATTTTTTCAATCGTTTAAGCGTTCTTTCTGAATGTAAAGACTAGTTACTTTCTTCTGCCCGAGCCATTACAGGGTGTAAAATAAGCTTTCTTATTGTGAAAACATTCCAGTGTACACATAAGCCCGAAGGATGTAGCTCCTCTCGCTGTGTTCCCGGATATGAGAGAACGGAGCGCAGAGCGGCTGAGAGACAACTGTGACCTTCAGGTGTAGAGAACTTGGCTTAGCCTGCGTCCTGCTCGGGGTGTGAGCGGGTCTGTGCACTGCAGACTGGGGTTCCAGCCTTCCGTGAGTGCTGGTCCCTTTGTCCAGTTCCGATGGGACTGCATTTCTCAGTTTTACTCAGTGGCTTTGTGACTTCTGTTGGAAGCCGTGTAGGAACTCGACCGTCTTCAGACCGACCCTTGGCACATGGAGGCCGGCGGGATGAGGGCACCCTCCGTTCCCTGCCTGCCAGACGTCCAGCTGTTCTGCTGAGAGTCCGGGGTGGCCAGGAGATAGAGGTCCCTTTCTGTGAGTTTGTTGGTCAGGTGGTTAGGGCCGGCTGTCGGCCTTGAAGGTTGGCGTCACATGTCCAAAATGAGCGGTTTAATTTAAAAGCCAGGTTATTGAAAAACATTTTCTATCAATAACCCCTTAAAATCAAAGGACTTCCTTCCCCGCCCCCCAGATAAAAACTTCCTTTCTCAGATGGGAGACTGAACACTTCCAGGCGGAAGATCACGTAAGGAATGGCTTTTTAGAACTTGTTGAATCCATTTGACTTGGTAATCTGTTGTTTTACAGTATGTGAAATTTTAAGGACTGTTTTGCCAGAATAAAAGCAAGCTTTATCAAGGAGAGCGTGTGGATTTTTATGAGAGTCAGTTTCTCTGTTACGGAAAAGGAAGGAGTTACTGTTTCCTAGATCTTTAAAAATAAGTGGATAGTGTCTACAATCTGATTCCATGATGACCTTGGACAAAGTCATCTTTCTCGGACATATGCCTCGTAATCTGCTATAAGGGGATCTGACACTGACCTCGGGCTGCCGTCCAGATTAATTAATTGATGGCTTGCAGGCGCTTAAATCCCAAAGCATATCTGCTCGATGCTAAGAAGAGTCTGGGGACAGATTTAGTGACACAGAGTTAGTGCCAAATACGTGTCCCTCATTTTCCCTTGCAGTGAAGGGATTTTTAAAAAGTGAAACTTGAAAAATTAAAAAGCCCGCTTTGCATCAAACTAGAATATACAGAATCTAATTCTTCTATGGGTTTAGGTGAAGCTTTTCTGTACTTGGATATTTTTTAAAATTAGTGGGATCAAACAGTTTCAGGTAGAGGTGTTACAAATGATTTCAGAAAATTTGCAGGTTCACGTGTTTTGTGTGTCTTGTGTCGTGTTGTATACGGGCAGGGAAGAATGTGTATCTGGTGAGCTTTGTGTGAAGTGCTAAGAAGTATTTAAAATTATTTTAATTTCCCTAGTGTGGAATGGCTTTGATCCTGTGGAAGCCCTGCTATTGGAGGGTATATCCTAATGTCATTTAAATAATGCCAGTGCTTGCCTTGAGAGGAGGGTAAATAAATTGAGTTTTGAATATTCTGCAATTACCTTATTTGCAAAGTGGCGGGGGCGGGGGGAGTAGAGAAGAGGTGGCAGGGTTGATCCTCAGGACACAGCCGAATTATATTGTCTTTTTCACTCATAAACTTTTTTTAAAAAGCTAATTAGAACTCCTGTATAATCGTATAAACCTGTATGCATTCTCCAGTGTTTTGTCCAAATATGTCGTGTATTGGAGCTCATAACATTGCCTCTTAGGTGGCCCCGTAGGTCCTGTACTTCCAGTAGTGTGGTGTTCTGTCTTGTCTCGAATCAGGCACTACCCCCGAGGCTTCCTAGATGTGCTAAAGCACCCTCCAGTGGTGTGGATACTGAACACGGGGGGCGGGGGGCGTACTGAGTTTTAAATCTCCGACCGTTGCGTGTTTTTCTCTTCCCAGTGCTGTATGTGGCTGCAGGCAGCCTTTTGTGCCTTTCTGTTCATGCTTGCCAGCTTGACCAAATGGCAACGTTCAGAGAACTACAGTCTACATTCTGTGTTTTGAACACTTGCTCGGAGCTTTTATGAAGCACGTGTTCCTCTGAGGTATGCACGTCCCGGCTGCAGTTAGCAAACCGTTATGGAAGCACCCTAATCTCCTAACGCCAGAAACAAGAAACAAACCCCTATCAAAGCCACAAAATTGCAAGGTCTCTAAGGCAAGGTCCTCCCACTTGCGCTGTGGTTGGACCAGCTCGTCCCTGGGTGGTTTGTAAGCCAGACGGTCACATCTCACCCCGCCAGCGCTGCCCCGAAGGGGACAGACGAAGAGAGTGGGGTTTCGGGGTCTCGGGGTCTCTCAGGGCCTGTGCTCTCATGTCTTTGTGGGTCCAGGGGTGAGGGATGGAGAGGAGAGGGGGGATCTGTCAGGAGATTTGGGGGAGTGTAACCTTCATTTTGTGAAATTCCGGGTATCTAAGCTTTTTTTTCCTCCTCCCAGAGAGGCTCTTGTCTGATTTTATGATGCATTTTCGACAAATTGAGAACTGCCAGATTTTGCGGTGGGAGGCTGGCATGGGGATGAGTGTAGGTAGGGTGTGGGTTTGGGGCTTTAGAGAGAACGGTGCTTTGTGGCAGCCGTTCTTCTGGGTCCCTCTGTAACTAACTGCTTTTTTCACTGTTAACCCGTGGTCCTTCCTTTCCATTGATAAAGTGCATCCCTTTGCGTATAATACATAGTTACTCAAGAGTCTTCAAAAGGTACGGGGTTTAGAATTCAGGGTCCAAGATAATTTGTTCTTGGAGGTTGCGATTAGCTAGTTAGGAAATGAAAATTTGAAGAGAATAGAAATTTTGTGGAAAAAATATTAGAGTAGGAATCAAAACGTCTGGCTTCTCGTGTGTGTTTCATTTTTGCTGCTAGGGTAGGACAGTTTTAGACGTGAAGTGCTGAGAGAAGTTAAGTGACTTGTCTGAGGTGACCCAGTTTTTAAGGGACAGTTTGGGGAGTTCCAGACGATGGCCTTTTACTTGCAAATTCATTGTTCTTCCTTCTGATGCACAGTGACCCCTCACGGAGCCCACGAGTTGGCCAGCGTGTCTCCTTTCCCGTCCGGGCCCTGCGGGAAGGAGCCTGTGGTCTCTCTCGCTTCTTCCTGGCCATCTAAGCACGGGCGGGGGGATCGATGAAAACAGTAGGATGCACGTGTGGGAGAGCAACGCGCCATGTCCCGTCTGTCTGTCTGGGAAACTCATTATTCAATCATCCTCTTGGCTGCTCATGGGTACGCGCTTGGCCCCACCTGCCGGGGGCTGGCCGGCCCCTCCGCTCGGGCGCTCCGGTTGGAGGAGCTGCTCTGTGCATGTGAAGTTCAGCGAGGTGTGAGGCCTCCTGGCTCAGCTTGTCCCCGGCGAGGGTCACGCAGCTGCGAGTGTACGGAGTTCTCTTCACTCTGCTGCAGGAAACGGGGTTCCTTCCCTTTTTGGGCTCAGCTCTGGTGAATGAAGAAGTGAATTGGGGCCTTGGGGATTGGTTGTGGGTTTAATTCAGAACGTTTATTGCTATGCCAGTGAGTCCAGGCGGTGTGTTAAGATTCCGAGCTCTTAGAGAACGAGTTAAACAGCTTCGAGTTGCGGGAACTGACGGTTCCTGGCGGGCAGGCTCTGCAGCGGGGCGCACAGCGCGCGTGTGCGTGACGGGTGAGCGTCCCGGGTGACGAGCACGTGGGCGCGGGGCCGCCTGGCGTGTCTGGGAATGCTCTGCGTGACGGCGGCGGTAGGGACGAAGCAGGGGAGTAGGAGAGAACGAGGATCACGCAGAGCCCGGGGACACCAGCGTTGCAGGGCGCAAGAGCATCTATTTGGAGGCTGCAGGAAAAGTGCTGGGAAGCCAAGGAAAGCAGGCCCGTGAGTCAGTGTTCCTGCTCACGTAACCGCGTGGTGCTGATGTCCTTCCGTCTCATCTCTAGACGTGGCTGCACAACCTTCTGGAAGACTGGAGAATGGGTCACGGAACAGCTGTTACGGTGTGTGTCCCCCTGCTCTCGGGCAGCCATCCGGACGAGGACCAGTTTTATTAGGCTGCAGTTCCTCCACATTTGGGGTTATATCGTATTGATCATTCAATGGGGCAATAAACGCGCAAGAAATGAGACCGTTCTGATAGTGCCGCCTCTGCAACACGCAGCGTGGTCTGAGACGGATCAGGGGGAATTTATTCTGAGATCCTTGGTGTAAGAACTGTTTATCTGTCACCCTAAACTGAGCGCGCCCTTGTACGAGCACCCGCTGGCCTTTCCCACAGGAGGCCCGGCCCTGAAGCGCGGCCGGGAAGCGGTACAGGCGGGACTGGCAGGTGGCCTGTGCGGGTGTGAGAGGCTCTGGCAGCGGGGACGCCAGAGCAGCTTGCTAGCAATTCTAGTTCAGGTCCAAGCTTCAGTCTCTTCCTTCACATGTGACCATTAGGGACCGTGCACGTTCTACAGTCATTTCTAGTTTTAATGTGAGACTTACAGTTAATATATCCTAGTTGCAGCAAGACTGAATAGCTGTTCAGTGTTTACACCTAGTGAAACGTATGGCTTCCTGTTCACTTTTTTTTAGTACGATTGCAAATGTGTCTTTACATGGAACATGAAGCAAAACAAAGATTTTTGCAGTCTTTTAGTATCTTCTCGGAGACTCAGGCGGATTGTAAGTGTCATTACTGTCGTTTTCCTGGCATTGGGTTTGAACCTCCAGGAGTGACCAGTGTGGGAAGCACTAGAGCATGTGTTCACAGTTACATGAGGCCTCCGAGAAAGATCTGGAATTTCAGTCGGTCTCATTCAGTGACTATGGATCGAGGCTAAAAGTCTCGGTTAGATGGTATGACATATCCCTTTAAGATCCTCAGACGTGTCAAAAAATTATTACAATGTTTCTAAGTGGAGATTTTCATTCATTGTTAATTTGGCTACTTAATTGGAGAGTTGTTTTCCTGTTTCAAAATTTTTACCTCTTAGAGGCCTTGTTATGACCCTTCCCTTCTTTTTAAATGCCACCCCCCCGTCCCCACCCATAAAAATCCTGGCCCAGTGAGATCAGACTTTGCCAAGGATTTCTTAGTTTTAACATGACAACGGTGTGCATTGCAAATAATATGTAATTATTTTATTGGAATAAAGCTTTGCAGCTGACAGATTCTCAAAACCGAATGACATTTATCCCATTTTCTCTCATTCTTTATAACCAGAAGAGGAGACAAAGTTTTCAGTGATCTGTGTTTAATGAAACAGTTTATTTTTAAGTATATTATACCTACTGTATGAACATCCTTAGGGACAGATATATATGGAGGACTGTTTTCCTTTCAATGCTTCATTTTTAGGATTAATTTTATTTGAAAAAGCTTCGGGCTGAAATAAGCATAAATTATATGACATACAGAGACACACATATACATACATGCAAAGACAGCTCATCGTAATTCATAAAACTTTATAGATGAGATGAAATTTATTTCTATATCATTGTGTTTTAGGATCAACAGGAATATTTGATTAAACAGGCTATCATTATACATTACCTGTGAGTCTCAGTTTATAAAGGTTCCAGGCCATTGGGACAGTATTTAATCATTTACTTTTATATTCTGACATGCTAGCTGTGATATGTTTTTGATCTCACCTTGAACCCAGATCGGTTCATTTTATTTTATTATTTATTTTAACACTTAAGCACCTGGTATTCCCAGGTGGTCTCCCATCCAAGTACTAACCAGACCCAATCCTGCTCAGCTTCCGAGATCAGACGAGGTTGGGCACATTCAGGGTGGCATGGCCATAGATCAGTTCATTTTAGAAAGCCTACAGATTTGTAAATATCAGAGAGCAGAGCTCTGAGCAGTGCAGTCTTAGTAAGCAATGTGATTTGTTTGTTAGGTTGTATTTTGTACAACTAAACACATTGCTTTCCTTATCTAAACAAAAATAAATTGCTGTCACCTTTTTGACCAGGATGAAGTGTAGTAGGTAGTATTTTGGAGTTTATTGACAAAGGGTACTGTGTCACTGGCATTTAAACGTCAGGCAGTCTTTTCTGGAGAGGGGGCAGGATAGGAAACACTCAAAACCTTATCTGTAATCGCCTTCTTAAACAGTTAACACTGCCATTAAATTTTTTTCCTTTATTTTTGGTGTGGTAGTAAATAGCTTTGTGCGAATTTGTAATCTGCTTTTTCCCTTTTAAAAAAAGTACAGTAAAAAGTAGTCTTTTTAACAGTTTTTATGAGGCATTGTTATTTGGGCATTTTTACTTGTCTTCCTGTCGCTAAAATGAAACCTTGTTTTACTTTTAAACTAAAAGGAATCAATAGTGATATATTTCTAACAGTATAGATTTGAAATAAAAGTAACTGCTTTCCCCTTCCTGTTACAAATAGCTGTAAAACTTACACGTTTGTAATACCATTACCAAGATTTTATTTGTTTAGTTTGTTACTGTTCAGTCTTGGCTATCTTCCTGTATTTGATACATTTAGATCTTTTTTATTTTAGCTGCAGAGTCTTTTGTTATTTACAGATGTACCAACATTTTTTAGCTTATTCTCCACTGATATTAAGTTTTTAAGTTCAAACAATTCTGTAGTGAATTTTTTTTGTGCCTGTATCTTGATGTTGTGAGTGGTAATAAATATTTGTGGAGTAAATTCCTACCAGAGAAATTGCTGGGTCAGTGGGCCTTCAAAAATCGGACGCTTTGTACTTGCCCTAAAGTCCACTGGCTGTCAGGCTGTGCGTGCCCTGACAGGTCTGATGCTGGTGGCAGGTGGACTTTTAATCTTGCCAAACTGGTGGGCAAAAACAAGGGGATCTTGTGTATTTCCTGAGTTTTGTGTGAAGCTGGACATCAGTCTTTATGATGACCATTTTTTTTCCTTCTAGCTGTTAATACAATTCGCCCATTTTTCTGTTTTTTTTCCCTTACTTATTGGTATGATCTCTCTCAATCTAGTATTTTAAAATGCTGTATAATATTCAGTGTTCTTATAATGCCATGCAAATCATCCTAACAATACTGCAGTTGATTTCATGTGTGTATTTTGTTGACTCTGGGTGCCTTGTTGTCTTAGCATAAATTTCTGTGTGTATAGGATGGGGTAAAAAGTCTGTGAACATCCTGATATTAACTTCTTCTCTCGATATGACATTATTGATTATTTAATAGGTACTTAGTGGGTTTAATATTTTATTGTATTTAAAATGGGTAAGGAACCAAAAGAAAATCACCGCAGTCCCGCCGCCAGAGACAGCCACTGTAACCCTTCGGCTGCGCTGTCCTCCCAGTTTTGTTTCTCTTGCGTGTGTGGCCTGTTTTCCTTTCCCTCAACATACGTGAGGAAAGTCGTTCAGTGCCAGTAAACAGAGCTCTACCACAGCACAAATTCTGGGCCTTTCTTTTCTTTTTTGTCCTTTTTCGTATTAAAGTACATGTAACAAAATTTACCGTTGTAACCACAGCTGGGCGGCATGGATCAAGCCCACAGCCGTCACCACCGCCCATCTCCAGGGCTTTCTCCTTATGCCAGAGCGGAACTCTAGACCCCTCAGCACAGCTTAATTGTCGTCCTTTAACTATTCTCTTATTGTGGACAAAGTTTAAGTTGTTTACAGTTTCCTTCACTTGCAGGTAACAATCTGTACGTATTTTTCTTGTCTGATCATTTTCTCATGATAGCAGTTCTTGTAAGAACTTACATCAGTAGATATTGTTGAAGGTAATTCTTAAAATTGGTTTTGGATGTCATGCAATTTTTCTTTCCCTCCCACAGAAGAACTTATCCTCAATTTTACAATAAAAATTAATGTAACTGGGGTGTGTGTGTGTGTGTGTAGAGAATTTGACATAGGTATAGCTATAGAGAAGTCAAAGACTCTGCTAAGTCTGATTTTTGTCAACGAGGTCGGTGCGCAGTGATATTGCTCAGTTGGAAGGTTGTGAAGAGGGGGGTGCGCGTAAGATGTGTCACCCCGTGCGGAAGGGTCCTCGTGTGTGTTCTGTTCCGGTGGAAAATAGGTTGAGAAACTACCCTGTGTTCCGTTTTGTTTGGCTGGTTAGAGATAACGTGTGATTTCTGTAAACCGGGGTTTTAATTTTAAAACAATTTGTTGAATGTTAGAATTATAAATTCTTCTAATAAAAGCTTTTGCTTCTTTCTTAGGATTGGCAGCCGCCATTTGCGTGTGATGTCGACAAACTTCATTTTACCCCACGGATCCAGAGGCTGAATGAATTGGAGGTAACGCGTGAAAGGCTGAGCTGGCGCCTGGGTTCCCTATTCTAGGGGGGCCTTGGGAAGAGGCTCCGCCTCAAACCTAGTGGTTTTAGTGAAGCCAGGCTGTGGCCAATAATCGATACTCACAGGAAATCAAATGGCAATAGGCCTTTGCAGCAAACCAGATTTCATTAAAGACACTGGTTTTTTGTCACTTCTCATCAGCCTGTTAATTCATTTATTTAAATTCTAAGTTTAGATGACAACCACTCGAATTTAGGTTTTGGGAGGAATTACTTTGAGAACTATCTAAAGTGAAAGATTCTTCGGCTCTAATTTTCTTCCAAATATATACTTTCACTTAGACTTAATAACACTTTAATTGCCCAAGGGGGAGTGAGAAATGCAGGGGGTTGGTTCTCTGTAGAAGAGGTAGTGTCTCTCCATTTTCCGTGCTGCGGAAACCCGACAGCACAGGGCGGTAGGCTTGGGTGCTGACAAGGTTCACGTTTTGCTCATCCGATCGTCACATTGGACCAAATCATCTTTCATTTCTCTGTACCAAGCAGACGTCCGGAACGTAAGTCGAACGTGTGTCCACAGTAATCCTGTGGCCGTTGGTGGAAATAGCGCCTGGTCCGCGTGTTTTCACGTTGGCCTTGAAAGACAGGAGACGGGCCCTGACTGCGGGTTCGGGGTGCGTTTGGGGGCGTCCGCACGTTGATCTCAGTGTGGGCCTCGGGCGAGTTCAAACTACAACCGTCTTTGTACAAGGAGAGGAAAAGGAAATGATAAATTTTTTAAATGACTTGTGGTGACAGGAATGGTCTGTTAAAGAAAAAACATTTAAGAAATTGTTCCTGGCTTTCTGTTATCTTTACGTTATCGTTCAGGTAATAGGCAGGAGCTTCAGAATTAGCTGCGTAACATTAAAACTCACTTCTTCATCGTTAGGCTCAAACTCGTGTAAAACTGAATTTCCTGGATCAGATTGCGAAGTACTGGGAGTTGCAGGGAAGTACTCTGAAGATTCCGCACGTGGAAAGGAAGATCTTGGACCTGTTCCAGCTTAATAAGGTGAAAGGCTAATGGCTACCCTCTCACTTAATAACTATTCTGACTGCGCTCATGTGTCGTCTTTGCCTTGGGAAAAAAAAACTTAATTTTATAAAATACGTAAAATGAAATTCTCCATTCAGTTTAATGACTGGGCTGTGCATCTCACATCCAAAAGCCTCATCTGATGAACTACTTTGCTGTCACTTGTTTGGTTTTCCTTTTCTTTTTTCTTGCTTTCTTTTTTTGGGTCGTCGTGAAACTTCACAATAGTTCTGTGAGATGTTCCGTTCTGTCTCGTTACAGATGAGACGAGTGAGGCCCAGGGAGAAAGCCGGCCAAGCTAGAAGGCTGTCATAACGCAGCACCTTGGCCTCAGGGCCTCTCCCGTCTGAGGCCAGCACCCTTCCCCACCCTCTGCACCCGTCCTTCCTGCTCCTTAGTTCGTGGAGGCTTTCAAGGGTCACCGAGTGGGACCCTTTTTTTAAATTAGAGATTTCATTGTTAATCTAGTTCTTCCTTCCAGAAAAGTTTGACTGCTGTGGGAAACAGGTAGATTTTGAGGGCACAAAGTGTTGATGGACCACGCCGTTAGCAGCAGTGTTTAAATTGTCTAGCTTAAAATAGTAGTGCGTATATATTTTCTTTTGGCCTGGGAAATGTCCTTTTAAAGGATTACCTCAGCCAAGAACATTTTTGCTCTTGGAATCACACGTAGGCATGAGGGAATTGCAAGTGGTTTTCATAGAGATGTTTCTAATTTATTTATTTTTTAATTATGGTGACATTGGTTGATGAAATCTAGTAAGTTTTAGGTGTGCAATTCAACAGAAGGGCTTATGTATAAACATTGCATTGGGTGTTCACCACCCATAGTTAGATTTCTTTCTGTCACCACATATTTGATCTCTAATTTCTTTTGTTATTTTATTTAACAGTTAGTTGCAGAAGAAGGTGGATTCGCAGTTGTTTGCAAGGATAGAAAATGGACCAAAATTGCCACCAAGATGGGTTTCGCTCCGGGCAAGGCCGTGGGCTCCCATATCCGAGGGCATTACGAGCGAATCCTCAACCCCTACAACCTGTTCCTGTCTGGGGACAGTCTGAGGGTGAGTGCGGGCAGCCCTTCCCCGTCGCGCCTCACTGCTCGTGGAGCTCAGGGCGAGTGGGAAGCCGTGATGGCGTGTGGAACGCGCTATGGGTAAGACTTCGCTTTTGACTTTTTCTTCCAGTATTTTTTTCTCTTTTGAGAGCAGCCATATTTGGAAGTCTGTTTGGGCATGAATAAGGTTGTAGAGGAAACAGACTTCTGCTGTCACACGCTGGAATCTGTTAACGTCTCTCTGCGGCTGTCCCTTCCTTGCAGCAGGGACTCGATCCTTGTCTGCTCGTGTGGCTTCTGCGCACGCTCCTTCAGGTAGTCCTGGCTGTCACGCGAACGGGCAGCGTGTAGAACAGCGCTCCTGCCTGCCTGTTCTCTCCTGTTCTCTCCCGCCAGCTGAGATGCCCAAGGCCATTTCAGACCGAAGTTGCTAAAGGGTGGGGAACCAGATGACACTTACAGTTTAGCTAGCGGGTCCCTCTTCTCATTGTTTCTTTGTAGCCAGCCATGTTTGTTTCCTTACAAATATGGTATTGGCCAAATCACTTAGATAAAAACTTCTGTTCTAAGCAAACAATATTATAGAAACTTCCCACTTTGGGGCCCTGGCAGAAAAAGAGTGTCATAAGCCACTTAAACCCTTCGAGTGACTCTCAGGGCAGTGAGCGCTGTGATTTTCAGAACTTTTACTGTGTGATAGAGAGGCAGCGAGGTGACGGTGTAGGTTCGGGGGTCGACCAGCAGTCAAAACTCTCGGGACAGACGTGCACCGTCTGCACCGCTTCAACCTGGCGGCCTCCACGGCAGCGTGCTCTCCTCCCTCGACTCCGGGTGAGCCCGCCTTTCAGCCAGGACGAGCGTGCCCCTCTGATACCCGGAGGTGGTCGCTGGTTCTGATGGACAGTGCGTGAGTCTTGTTGATCCCACCGATGAAATTGTTTAGAACATTGTAAGCTACGGGCAGGTCTTGACGGTCGCCCACAGTAGGAGTTCTAATCCGCATTAACCTTTCCGTGTCCGCATGGACGTTACTGTGAGTAAGGGGACGGGAGAACCGCCTGCCTCACGGGCTGCAGCGTTCTAGAAACATCTGCCCTCACAGAGGCAGCTGTTGTCATAGCTGACGAGCACCTAAGCACTCAGCCGAGTGAGGGATGGCGTTTTAAGGGACACTTCACAGACGTGTTCGCAGCTCAGGTCAGTGAGAGGGGCTCCTGTGTGCCCCGCATGTTCTGGGCACTGACCCGTGTTCGCTGTAGAAAGTGTAGAAACAAAGGGAGGTGCGGTGAAGAGAAAGTCACTCGTAACCCCCCACCCAGTCCCCCTCGGCCCCAGGCTTTTGTGAGCACATGTGTAAAAACTGAGAACGTATTCGTCTACGCCTTTTATCACATCACGAGCGTTTGCCGTGTCACTGAGCACTTCCGAAGACAGATTTTAATGCCTCCGTGGCATTCAACTTTTACAGCCGTTCTCGATGTGATTTCCCCTATGAATGCTTAGGTTGGCTCTAATTTTTTACGATAATGCTGTGCTGGGCATAGTTTGTACATAAATTTTTATGTTCGTTTCTGATTTTTGAAAATCCTTAGAGGAAAGGTGAATTAGAATACATACATTTTTGAAGAGTGGAAAGTGGCCGTGAGCTGTCACGACACCTCTGTGGGAACAGCGTCCAGAACGGAGTCCAGACACTGACGCACGGTGCTGGGAGGACGGGCAGCGGGAGCTCCCGTCGCTGCTGGTGGCGGCGGTGCCCCTGGCGCAGCCACGTGGGGAGACAGTTGGAGGTTTGCTAGAAACGGAAACAGACTCAGTTGCGTGCCTGGTATTTACCCAAAGGAGTTGCAGGCTCAGGTTAACACAGACGCCTGCGTGAGGCTGTTCCAGCAGGTTTTTACTCGTAATCGCCAAACTTGAAAGCAGCCCAGGTGTCCTCCGGTAGGTGAGCGGATAAACGGGCACCTTCCGACAGTGGAGGGATGAGTTGTCTCAGCACCTAAGGGAAAGGGGCTGTGAAGCCCTGAAAAGGCACGGAGGCGCTTGAAGTGCACGTCACACGCGGACGAAGCCAGTGTGAGAGGGCCACACGGGACGTACGATTCCAGCTCTGTGACGTTCTGGACAGGACAACTGCGGAGACAGGAAACAGATGAGGATTGCCGGCGGGGGTGGGAGAGAAGGCCGCGTAGGTGGAGCAGGGAGGATACTGAGGGCAGTGACGCATGTCACAGCATGTTTGTCCAGACTTGTGGACTGTGAACCCGGATGTCAGCTACAGACTCGGTGAAGGTGACGTGTCCGGGGGAGGGGGCGGTGTCGACAGTGGGCGAAGCTGTGCACGTGTGGGGACAGCTGAAGCTGTGGCGGAGACGGTTCTGGGGTTCTGGGGTTCTGGGAGGGGCTGTGGCACTGCGTCTATTCCAAGAAGAGATGACGTAAGTGTAAGATGCCTCTAAGCGGCAGCATTTTGGAACCTGCTTTTAAAAGTGCTCCTTTGCGACGCTTGTGGGTTTGCTCACGAAGGGGTAGGCGTCGGTACTAGATTCCGTGGTAATAATTTGATGTCACCGTGTTTTGTGCTGGCATTAAACACGCCCTCTCTGGCCAAGTTTAGAATCAGACTGAGAAGAAAAACCAGAGCAAGATGAGGCTCTCGTCTGATGGAAGCCAGCGTCGTTGCCGTGGGCCGCCTTCCCCGGCGACAGCCTGGCCTCGTGACTTAGCTGGTGGGAGCCCGCAGAGGGCGAGCCTCGGGTCAGCGACCTGTGTTCTCGGTTCGGACGGTCCCTTCCGCCAGAGCACTGCGACCTAAACTACAGGGTTGTGCCGTTTGGAAAACCACTGGGTTCTGTATCGACCTGAGCCCTGTAAAAACGAGATAGTGTGACTACGGAGAGTTGCTTTGGAAACCGTTAAGGGCCCTTTCCGACGGCTGGGGCCGCGGGGACCGGCGGTTGCAGCTGGCTCTCGGCAGTGCCTGGCGCCCGCTGTGGCCTCTTCCAGGTGACGTGAACAGACGGCTCGAAGCGACACCATTCCCTTGTTAAAAATTTTTAAGATGCTGTGCACACGTGTCTGATCGGCAGCTGCAGATATTTTGTTTACTTAGATTTTAAAGATTTCAGACCTGTTTACGTATGTATGTAAATACTGTGAACTAACACCTTGCAAAAAGTTCAATGACTTTTCTAAGACTAAGGAAGAGGGGAAACGAATCAGTGCAACTGTGTTTTATTTCTAGTGTCTGCAGAAGCCAAACCTGGCCACAGACACAAAGGACAAGGAGTACAAGCCCCACGACATTCCCCAGAGGCAGTCCGTGCCGCCCTCAGAGACGTGCCCCCCGGCCCGCCGAGCGAAGCGCATGAGGGCGGAGGTGAGCGCCCCGCTCGCTGCCCGATGCGGGCTTTCTCGGGGTCCCGCCGTCGGGGACGCGCACTCGGGGGGCTGAGCCGTCGGGTGTGGGAGCCAGCTGCGGGCTGGGGCCGCCTGGCGTGGTCTGCCTGTCGCCCTCGTGGGGTTCGCCGGAGGCCTGGGAGACGTGCCGCTGGGGTGCGGGCTTCCATGGGAAAGGGCTGTCTTACGTCGAACAGGCTAGAAGGCAGCGGAAGCTGCTGCTCTCAGGCTTCCTGGGAAGGACTGCGTGGTCCGTGGGAAACGGTTATGCTCAAACAAAATAACTGAGAGTCCAGGGGAGAGGGGGCCCCGAGTCCCGAGCCCGAGCGGGAGGCGCGACGGGCTGAGCCAGCCGCGCGTTTGCTGTGAGACTCTTGTGCCGGGAGGAGGGGGGCCACCGGGAGCCGGGCCGGAGCTGGGAGCCCCGCTCTGTGGCCTCTGGTTGCTAGTGATCCCTGGTGAGGACGGGGAAAGCCGTTTGTTTCCTGAGGAAATGGGGGAATGAGGGGGTGGTTTCCACGTAGGTAAAGGGGAGATGTGGGGAAATTGGCTCTGTTTTTCCACATTAGAGAGAGTCCCTGACAGGAGAGTCCGGGTTATTTGAAGGCCATAAACTGGCTTAGGATGAAACTTTCCTTAGTCACAGCCAGTTCTCGCTTAAGTGCGTCTTGATCTTCCAACGTTAAGTCACGCCCCAGTGTGGTGGACGCTGGTGGCGGGGATGTCACCCGGGGGGAGGGTCTCACTGGACACACGGAGAGACGCACACTCGGTGTGGCAGACACAAGGGTGGTTTTGCTTTACGGTAAGTGTTCGCAGGTCAAGAAATAGTGGGTGTGCACCAACCATAAGGAAAAATACATTTAAAAAACAGTGGAAGCTGAGACTCGCTCACGCGTGCCTGTGATGGAGAGGGGATCTGAGCAGCTGAGCCGTGTGGAAGGGTGCTCAGCAGCGACGGTTCACGGACAGAGCCCACGGGACGTTGTTGCGGGCGCTGAGTTTCCTGTGGGCGCTGGCAGACTTTGGGACAAGCCAGCAAACTCTCCCAGGCCAGTGGAGTTAACGCTGTCACTGCTGCTGCTGAGGGTTTGGGTTTGTGACGACTGAAGGAGGCCTCGGGGCAGAGGACTGGGAAAGCGGGGGCTGCTCTCGGTTTCGGTTGGTTCTGACCCTTTCGCCTTTCCCTGTTTTGACCCATGGAGACGAGAATTCTCAGATTCCTCCTCCATTCCTTAAGTGACGGCGACCCTAAGGGTATAAAGACGATTTATAGGGTTATAATCGCCATGAGCTTCCATTTGGATTTTAGAAGATTTTTTTCAGGAGATATTCATGTATATGACAACTTTCTTTAAAGGCCATGAATATTAAAATAGAACCAGAAGAGACAGCAGAAGCCAGAACTCATAACCTGAGACGTCGGATGGGTTGCCCAACTCTAAAATGTGAAAATGGTAAGACGTTAACCCATGATGACTGGGCGGTAGGGACAAGCAAATAAAAGTCCCGGAACCAGCAGATGGTGAGGCCAGGCTCCGCAGGTCTGGAGGGTGATCCGTGATGTGGGGGTACGGTTGGGGATCGGCTGTGTCAGAGCCGAGAGGAATTTGCTCACCGCCGTGCACGTCTCGGTCTTACAAAGACTGTGTCTTCAGCTCCTTTTGGAAATGCATACAAACCCGAGGAGCTCCCATCTCGGATTTTAGAATTTTGAATTTTGTCGTAAAGTCACCAGCACCAAGCCCTTGGCCATACACAGGAACACTGGGCACTGCTGCTGCCCGTGGAAAGAGACAGAAAGTCGCGTTTGTCCGGGGTGCCCTGAGGGGGGTGCCGAGGGCAGGGGGGAGCTGAGGGGCCCCGCACGGAGGGAGAGCTCACTGGGGTTGCCTCCCGCAGAGAAGGAAATGAGGAGCGGCATCAAGCAGGAACCCCCGGAGAAGAAGGAGCTCGCTGTGGAGAGCGAGAGGGACAAGCCCAAGAGTCGGCCGAAGAAAACCACCAGCGCTGTGAGTGGCCACCTTTCGATGCTCTGCCCCGCGCCCGTGCTGGCGGGGTGTGCCACGGGGCGGGGACCCTGACAGCTGCCCTCTGGAGCCCTGGTGAGCGGCGAGCAGCGCTGAGCTGGCCGGTCCCCGGGTTGCTTGTCTGCCGCCAGCCCTCCGGGTGAGCTGAGGCTGGCCCACACGCAGGTCGCAGGGGAATGTCTGCCAGCGTTGCAGCGGGGAAGGGGAGGGGCCGAGCGCGGGGAGCCTGGCGGAGAGGACGTGGGCACCGTTGTCCTCCACTTCTTCAGAGCCCAGTGAGTGGCTTGTCAACAGTGCCTTCCGTCTGGGAGTTTGACACGAGCCCAGTGAAATGTTTTCTTCATCATTACCCTGCCCCCTCCCCCCCCACCAAAAACATAACCTGAGCCCAGACTTTATGTGCTACAACAAACAAAGACTGAGAAAGTGGGTTTCGTTGGGCCCTCCGCCCTCCGCCCTCCACCCTCCGTCTCCGCGTCACTTGTTGTAGCCATGGCACAGCCGCAGCCGGCCTCAGACGATGGACTCGTCCCCCCGGCGTGGAGGGCAGAGGCTCGCCCTGCCTGTCGACGGGGCCGTCTTCTCCCTGCGGCTTCACGCGGCTTCCTCTGAAGCGTCTGTGTCCTGCCCCCCGTTCTCACAAGCTCCCCAGTCACCTTGGACGAGGGCCACCCACGTTTCCGCGTTGCATGTTATTCACCTCCCGACAGTCCTGTGCTGAGGTCCTGGGTTAGGACTTGAGCGTGGAATCTGGGGCCGCAATCAGTCCCTAACGGGCAACGAAGAAGTATTTTCATCACTGTTTGAGGAACTTCTTAGTTACGTTACAGCTCCTTAATTAGACTACGAAGCACTCATGTCCTGTGGTTAATTTAGTTTTTTTAACATTGAGTTTTTTCCTTTACAAATTCTGTTTTTGGGTAGGCCGACAGTGCATTACCTAACACGTTATTCTCCTAAGCTACCAAAAGCTGGCTGCTAAGTGGCAAACTTGAATCGGAGCACACCACCTCTCGAGGAAGCTTGGGGACAGCTTGGGGACGTGGTTTGGGCCTGAGACATGTGTCTCCGCTTGGTGCCCTGGGGGTCGGGTCCACAAAGTCAAGCCAAGTCGGAGCTCACGTCCCCTTGTTCTCTACCCATTTTCCACGGCCACAGGTGGACCTCTACGTCTGCCTCTTGTGTGGCAGTGGCAGTGACGAGGACCGGCTTCTCCTGTGCGATGGGTGTGATGACAGTTACCACACCTTTTGCTTGATCCCACCCCTCCACGATGTCCCCAAGGGAGACTGGAGGTGTCCTAAGTGTTTGGCTCAGGTGAGAATCAGCGGGGGAGGCGGCATTTAGAGAGTTTCCTTCGGGAGAATCGTGGCTTTGCCTTCGGGTTTGAGACGTGGGGGTCGGGGATGCGGAGGCCCCTGGAAGGGGCCGTGGGCGGGAGCGCCACAGCTGCTCTGGGAGCCGGGAGCGGGGACGGACGTTAGCAGCCACAGTCAAATTTTTCTACGGAAAAAAGCATTGTCCGCTCCTGGGATGACTTTAAACGTGGAAGGACGACTTCACAGCCCTCGGACGAGCACTTTATTTTGATGTGCATTCGTCCAGGCCTTTTCTGTTTAAACGAACGGCGTTTTCCTGCGGAAGTCACGTAGCCTGCTTCTGCACGCGTGTACGTGACGCCCATGCCGACGGAACGCTTGTCCCCTCCCCGGCAGGAGTGCAGCAAGCCGCAGGAGGCCTTCGGCTTCGAGCAGGCGGCCAGGGGCTACACCCTCCGCACCTTCGGGGAGATGGCGGACGCCTTCAAGTCCGACTACTTCAACATGCCGGTCCACGTACGTGCGGCCCAGGCCGCGGCCTGGGGCTTTCCAACTGGGAGGAAGGTCTGCAGACGGGTGTGGGTCGGCTCTCGTCGCTGTCGGTCCTCGTGGGGCACAGCGGAAGCGTCGTTGGCCGGTGTTAAAATCCCCCCGTACTGGAGGTGCGTCCCGGCCTTCCGTGCGGTTTCTGTAGAGATGGGCGTCGCCGCGCAGAGTGCGCAGCGGCAGCAGTGACACCAGTGACACCAGCAAGGGACCGCTCGGCCACCCTTGCAGCCCGGTAGACGGAGCTCAAGGAAAACGTCACAGGACGTGCCGAATGAGCCCCTGTGCCCGTCCGTGCGCGGGGCGTGGGGAACGCACGGGAACCGTTGGCGGTCGCAGTCAGTCAGGGTTCCATCCACTTCAGGGCGAGTTCGTTCTGAGCCCTCTCATCACGGAGACGCACCAGGCGAGCACCCCAGAACCCGGTCGTTTCCCAGCACAACTCAGTGTTCTCCTCGCTACCGACGGTGCGCCGCGGCAGGCGCTGCTTGCGCGTCGGTCTTCTCAGAGTGCGGGCGTTTCCTTGGGCTGGTTGCTGGCTCCCGCCAGCGTGCTCTCCATTTTTCTCGCCCTGGTCGCTGTGTCTTTGATCCGCTCCCGCCCCGGCCCGTGGTGTTGCAGTGCATCTGTCCCTTCTGCCATCGCTGATGGTAGCTGTGAAGTTACTTCGAGTATTTATTTAATGAGTTTACTAATGCAGATTATATTCCGTTTGGCATTAAAGTTATTTTGACGCTTTGTGCGTTACTTTACTTACCCATACGTTTGCCTAACCAGTTATGGGGACTTGTATGTGATGTCTCCCACCTGCGGTCAGCTTTTTCTGGACTCTGAGGGACAGGCAGTTAAGTGACCCGCTTCTGGACTCGCCTCAGGTCAGCCACAGACTCCAGACCCTCGGTCTGGGGGCGCTCGGCAGCCGTGCAGCCTGGCAGAGCGCCTGGCAGGGGCCTGCTGTCTCGCTCGCATTCTGCACTGTCTTCCCGCACGGTCGCCTGTGTCACTCAGCCAGGTCTAGGGACAGAGTGAGGGTGGACTCGGATGTGCGTTCGAACGCATCTCAAAGGAAAAGTGTCATTCAACGCAGCCGAGTCACGTGTTGCGTTTCTCAAAACAAAACGCCCCGTGTTCACGGTCGGCGTCCGCTGTCCTTGACCCCCGTCTGCCGTCGTCGTCAGGCTTGTGCTGGAGACACGTGAATCTCGAGCGGTCCTTACTCTGAGTTATTGAATCCCTTTGAGAAAACAGTGCTCGTGTCTGAGCCACCCGCAGTCGCTCGCGGAGCACCAGGGACTCCTCGCTCCGCAGGGCGCTGTCCTGTCACTCGGCCGCTGCAGTCAGGTCGGCCCAGGCCGACGGTGAGCGTGTGGGGAACACCGGGTTTTCTCTTCGTCGTTTTGCTTGCAGATGGTCCCCACGGAGCTGGTGGAGAAGGAGTTCTGGCGACTGGTGAGCACCATCGACGAGGACGTCACCGTGGAGTACGGCGCCGACATCGCCTCGAAGGAGTTCGGCAGCGGCTTCCCTGTGCGCGACGGGAAGACGCGGCTGTCGGCCGAGGAGGAGGTGGGCTCCGGGGGGCGGGGCTCGGAGGGGTCTGTCAGTACCTCGGCCAGGCCGCAGTCCCCGGGCTCTTAAAGATTTCAGGGAAAGTAGAAGGAACTGCGGGAGGGTCTCAGCCTCAGCTGTGCCGGGGCGTTGTGACGACGTCCGAAAGTGACTTTCCCTCCTTGGCCTCGGAGTCTCTGACTCGGTTTCCCTGAGGACACCCGAGGGCCTGGGCCAGACCCCCGTGTGTCTGAGCTTTGGGAGCTGAGCCCCTTCGTTTCCTCACACAGACTCCTGGGAAGGTTCTGGGTCCGGTCCCGTGGGGAGTCAGGTGTTTTTCGGTAAACTTTTTGAAATCTAACTTATAAGCCAAAAAGCACACAAGGTGGACAGGTTGGTGGGTTTCACAGCGTGAGCGTGCCCGTGGGCCCAGCACCGGTCCCCGGAGCGCCCCGTGGCTGCTGGCCCACGGCGCCGCCCGGCCTGTGGCTCCGCGGACTCGTGTGCCTGCACTGTTTTGAACTTGGTGTAAACGGGCACACGCTGTGTGTGCTCTCGTGTAGCGGGGCACGGGGGCGGGCAAACCCTCGCACGACACGAGCCCCTTTGCGTGAAGTGTGAGACGGCAGCACAGCGGCTTCTGCTGCCTCCACGTTTCTGTTTTGAAGGAGCCTGTTCTCATCTGTCTTTTCCAATCGGTTGGGGTTCTGCGATGTGAGCGTGGTGTGGCCAGACCTGGACACGTCTCCGTCTCCTCGCTTCCAGGAATACCTCGACAGCGGCTGGAACCTGAACAACATGCCGGTGATGGAGCAGTCTGTGCTCGCCCACATCACCGCCGACATCTGCGGCATGAAGCTGCCCTGGCTGTACGTGGGCATGTGCTTCTCCTCCTTCTGCTGGCACATCGAGGACCACTGGAGCTACTCCATCAACTACCTGCACTGGTGAGCGGCTCCGGGACCCGGGCGTGCGAGCCCGGCCGTCACGGACAGCGATGGGCCGGCTGCTTTCTCCTCAGATGTGTCGCTGCTGTTGGAACGGGCGTCCTGACCGGTTACGCCAGCGGTTCCTAAGGGTTCCCGGGAAATCCCCGAACCCCCTGAATTGCACACGCACTGTTTTTAGTGTGACGTGTTTCTGGGCAGAGGGTATGGCTTTTACCCAGTTGTCCGAGAAGCCTTTACTCGCAGAAGGATGAAAGGCGCTGAGCCTCGCTATCTCTCTGGCCAGCCCCTGGGTGGCAGTGGCAACGCGGACTCCCTTCGAGGGAGAGGAGGGGCTGCGGTGCCGCGGTGTCCCCAGGCCCTGGAGAGTGTCTGTGGCCGTGCCAGGGTCCAGCCTCCCTGCACACGGTGCAGTGGGCCCCGTCCTGCTGTGTGAGTGGGGGGCGGAGGTGGGGGTGGGGGCAGACGCTTGGACTTCTTAAATTTTTCAACCAAAGTCATTTTTTTACACATCCAGTTCCCTCGCTTTCTAAGTACAAAAACATTTGGAGCTTGTAACGCACTGAAGTCCTTGCACCGGGAATTGGAGGGCGCCCCGCAGGAAGCGGGGTTGGCGTGTGTGGGGAGGGGCTCTCGGTCCTGCCTCTGGGCGGTCGCTCCCAGCTGTGCCGCGAGGGTGGTGCTCCCCGGCCTGACAGGGACAGTGCAGATGAATCGATGGACAGCGCGCAGCCGTCTGAGGAGTGACCGATCGTCACACGTGCCGGTCGCCGTACCGCGTTCGGTGGACTCGGCCGGCAGGGTGGACAGGGAAAAGCACGAGGGAGTGGCCTGCCCTCGGCAGTTGCTCTGGGAATTGTGACCACGTATCCTGCAGCTTAGCGCGATCCCCTGTATCCTGGGAAGCTCTGGACACCTTCACTTTCTCCCGGGGCGTGTGTTACACGCCTTCAGCTCGTTTCTAATGATGCTGCTTGAGCTTGGACGATGCTTGTCGCGTCGTCTCAGAGCAGTGTCTGAAGCGGGGGCCGGGTGACCGTCCTGTTCGTGTCGACGTGGTAGATTTATTTTTACAATCTTGTTTCCAGGGGTGAGCCAAAAACCTGGTACGGAGTCCCGGGGTATGCGGCCGAGCAGCTGGAGAACGTGATGAAGAGGCTGGCCCCGGAGCTCTTTGTGTCCCAGCCGGACCTCCTCCACCAGCTGGTGACCATCATGAACCCCAACACCCTGATGACTCACGAAGTGCCTGTACGTCCCCAGGCGGGCTCCACCCCTCACGTCTCGTGTCCCGGGACAGGTGGTTTGGGGGCGTGTTTCCCTGGCGCGGCATGGAGTGGGGACTTGGTGCCGTGTCGCACGGAGCCCGTGGGACGGGGTCCTCAGACGCTGTGCGCTAACTCGTTGCAGCCATGCCTTACCGAGAGCAGGTGCTCAGTTCTCTTGTGCTGCGACTTCTGCTTATAATTTAAGTCTTTCACTGCAACAGAACAAAAAAAACAGTAAATACGTTAGTGCAAATTACTGTGAAAATAGCTAGGTTCTGCTGTAATTAGACCTAAACTGATGTTCTGTGCTTGACGGTCTGGGGAACCTTATTCTCCCCCCGCCCATCTTATTTCAAGAATAAACTTAATTCAGGTTCGTGAGCTTGGAACTCGGGGTTCCCATTCTAGCTGAAATGTGCTGTTGGTGGCCCTTCCTCTGAGCTTTCTGTGAAGTGACACTCGCACACTGGCTTCCTTATGGAGAACACTTGGAAGAGGTTTTGGGAGACCAGGTTGAGTGTATGGATTTGAAGAACCCACCCATCCTAGGTAGTTAAATCAGAGGTAAACGCCGCATAAAGTGAATTTTAGATCTTGCTCTGACCGAAACTTTATGCGTTTGGGTTTATAGGCCAGTAAATGGGGACAGATAAAAAAGGCTTTTCTTTACGGGAGCATAAAATAATCATGGCCACAGCTTAGAAAAGACCACCCTTTCTTTCAAAATGACATTTGAACCAGGACTCGAGGCTCTGGTAGGGAGTAACCTTTGGCAGAGTTGGGGGAGGGAGACGTGGCCCCTGGGGGAGGAGCTGTGCTGGCCGGTGGGCTGGGCCTGTGTGTGTCAGACCCGGAGGGCGTGTCCTGCACCGGGCTGGTGCTGCTGGTTCGTGTGTGCGCGAGAATTCACGTTTCCAGCAGGGGCCCGGGTGGTGCGACGCTGTGGGTCTGGGAGTTGCGTTTTAGAGAATCGCTGATGGTCTTTTTCTTTTGAGAGAGTTAAGCCCAGTCGAGGGTTTGTACTCAGAGCAGTGTAGGAGTTTTGGGGTGAGGCTGATGGGAAGGGGGGGTTGTGTGATCAGGTGAGTGAGTGTGGGGTCCAGTCGAGCAGAGTTCTGTGCGGGATGAGACTCTTGACGTAGACTGGGATTTCTTTAACGGGCGGGTGCCCCGTTTTGGTGTAACGATGCGGGACAGCCTCAATGGTGGCCACAGTTAGAAACACGTGCCCTGACCCTGGGGGTCGCACATGTTTGTGGCATGAGCCAGTCTCCTTTTCAGATGCTCATCGAGCCTGCGAGTCTGGGCGCCACGCCGTCTTGCGGGGACGAGGAAGGAGGTGCTGTCTCTCCGTGTCCTCGACCGTAGTGCTTTGTTGTCGTTTTCTCTGGCCCCGTTAGTTGGCGGAAAGCTGCCCCTTCTGGAGACTCATTGGATAGTCTGTCCAGATCGTCTTTCACGAGAATGTCACTAAGAATCTCCGAATCTTTCTCCTTTAGGTTTACCGGACGAACCAGTGTGCCGGGGAGTTTGTGATTACGTTTCCACGAGCCTACCACAGCGGCTTCAATCAAGGCTTTAATTTTGCCGAGGCCGTTAACTTCTGCACTGTCGACTGGGTACGGAATTATGGCCTCCCAGCCTTTCCTGCAGAGCCGTGTGGAATGAGTAGCTGCCTAAGCCCGTTGCTGCTCAGGCGGCTGTCTGCAGGCGGCTGTCTGCAGGCGGCTGACCGCCCGTGAGCCGAGCGCCCTGCCGGCTCTGCGGACACTTGTGTGTGCTTTGTAGCGAGACTCGACAGAGGAGTCTCGAGTTGCGTTTGGCTGCAGCTCAGTATCTCGTCACAGACCGGTAACAGACGGCCGCCGTCTTAGACCTCACGTAGCGCCGACTTAAGCTGTCTACAACAGAGCAAGTTTTGAAAATCAAAACCTTTTTCATAATGTTCTGTGGTAACATCAAAAATCAAGAAAGAAAATTTATACTAGAACACGGCAATTTTTAATGACATGCTTGGTTTCAGTTTATAAAGTGGCATTTTTATATTTTCATTTACCAAAAAGCTGTCTAGTTTAAGTGTGTGGTGTTAAGTCTAATGAATTACAACCCAGTGTTTTTCTAACTTATAGTTTGTGGAGCATCGCTGACCCCTGAATTAGGTGAAACACACCATTTCAGCACAGTTCCTTCAGAAAGTGTTCACATTCACATTTTCAGTTAGATTCTGCATTGCCGTGGACAGAAATGCATTATCAACACATCAGGTCTTTAAAACCAGCTTTTAATTAAGGCACCTAATATGCCAGATCGTGGAGATTCAAAGATTGAAAAAGGCCCCTGGCCTCTTAGGGTCTGTTTTTGGAGCTGGTGGACGCTGCGTGTGACCCAGGAGGGGGGATCTTCGGGGTCGGGCAGCACCGGGAGGGAGGAGGGCCTCCCTCTCACGCATCGCCCTCCCGCGCCCCCCTCCCCCCCCCCGCAGCTCCCGCTGGGCCGGCAGTGCGTGGAGCACTACCGCCTGCTGCACCGCTACTGCGTGTTCTCCCACGACGAGATGATCTGCAAGATGGCCTCCAAGGCCGACGTGCTGGACGTCGTCGTGGCCTCTACGGTGCAGAAGGACATGGCCATCATGATCGAGGACGAGAAAGCTTTAAGAGAGACCGTCCGTAAATTGGTGAGGCTTCTGCAATCCCGGTTGTGTGCCGTTAGGTTTTTTAAGCTCTTTAACGTTGTTTTAAGAAGTCATTTCTTAGTCGAATTTCTTTTAAGACCATCCTCATAGATGCGTATTAATATCTCTTTGTGGTTTTAATCTCCGTTTCCTTAACGGCTATTGACGTGTCATTTGCTGCCTGTGCGTGTGTGTCTCTGGGGGACGTGTCCCTTCCCGTGTTCTGCCACGCCCCCTTATATTGGGTCGCTGTGAGATTCCCGTTTACTCGGGACAGTCCTTTTCTGAGAGGCGTTCTGCGGGGTTTTCTTCCAGGTGGTGGCTGGCGCTTCTTAAGAAATCTTTTGTCTAACCCAAAGTCACAAAGATTTTCTTCTGTGTAGTCATCCATGTGGTCAAAAGGTCAAAATACAGAATAAAAGAGTGAAACAGGAGCTTGACGGGTCATAAACTGACTTCATCGGTTCCAGCTTCGAAGGCTGGGTTTGGCTCCAGGGCCAGAGCCGGGGACAGTGGGCCACCCTGGCCTCGCGGTGACGAGAGACGTGTTCCGGGCAGGCGCCCCGGACGCCCGTGGCTCGCGCTGCCTTTCACACTCCCTGGTCTGGTCAGACTTCTGTCGGCTCCGCGTGTTTGTCTCCGGCTGGCGGTCCCTGAAGTGTGCCTCGTTCTAGGGCGTGATCGACGCGGAGAGAATGGATTTTGAGCTGTTGCCAGATGACGAGCGTCAGTGTGTGAAATGCAAAACGACGTGCTTCATGTCGGCCGTCTCCTGCGCCTGCCAGCCGGGCCTGCTCGTGTGCCTGCACCACGTGGGAGAGCTGTGCCCCTGCCCTCCACATAAATATAAGCTGCGGTGAGTGGGGCCAGCCGTTCCTCCCTCAGGGACGTCCCTGTGCCGGGCTGAAGTACTGCGTGGGAAACGTCTGGTTTCCCCCAGAGCCGCGGACCACAGCTGAGTCTGCTGTCCCGTGTCCCGTGTCCAGGTACAGGTACACCCTGGACGACCTCTACCCCATGATGAACGCCCTGAAGCTCCGCGCAGAGTCTTACAACGAATGGGCCTTGAACGTGAATGAGGCTTTGGAGGCAAAGATCAACAAGAAGAAAAGTACGTGGTGTGGACAGTGTGACGTGGTGATGGGCGCATGGGGCCGATGGTGACGACGCCAGATCCGTCAGCTCCGCCTCCTGGCCAGGCCTCTGCGGCCGGCCTGCGGGGCGCCAGCCGAGGACGTGGGACGGTGCGGTGGGCGCGCACGCGGGCGCCTCACGGCACAGCGCAGGCGCGATGTGGGGACCGTGCGAGATGCTCGTGTGCGTGACAGATCGCATCGTAGGGGGTCAGAGTAACCTCTACCCCTCTTCGTCTCAGAAACAGAAAGCGTTTCCCGCTGTATGCGCGACCGTAAAAACCCTTTTCTAAAGTAGATCTCGCGGCCGAGGCAGCACGCCTTCGGGAGGAGTCTGAGTGCTGTTTGTCACTCACTCCTCTAATCGAAGGCAGCCTCTGTCTCGTCATTGCCTTCGAAAGCCCCTGGTCACCGTCCCGAGGCTCCCGCCTGCATTCCCCTCTGTGGCCTGACGGCCGCGGCCCTGTCTGGGCACGCTACAGCGAGCCGCCGGGGGCCGGGTACAGGGAGGCCCCGCGGGCTCTGTTCTGTCCGTGTCCAGACACTTGGTGCTGAGGGGCAGCTCTGGGCCGTGCCGCAGACGCCGCCCTCCGCCCGCGGGGGCCGGCGCCGAGCAGACGCGACTTCCCCTCCTCTCCAGGCCTCGGCAGCTTCAAGGCTTTGATCGAAGAATCTGAAATGAAGAAATTCCCAGACAACGATCTCCTGCGTCACCTCCGCCTCGTCACCCAGGACGCAGAGAAGTGCGCCTCGGTGGCACAGCAGCTGCTCAACGGGAAGCGGCAGACCAGGTGCGTGGCCCCGGCGGCCCCTGTCGCGCCGAGCGGGCCCCCGGCGTGCGGGCTGCCGGAGCTTCCCGGCCCTGTCTCCGCAGGTACCGGTCCGGTGGAGGCAAGTCCCCCAACCAGCTGACGGTGAGCGAGCTCCGGCAGTTCGTGACGCAGCTGCACGCCCTCCCCTGCGTCCTGACGCAGACGCCGCTGCTCAAGGTAACGCAGGCGCGCGTGGAGCCGGGCAGTCGCCCGCGCTTGCGGGACACGCCCCGTTGACACGAGCAGCTGGTGTTCGATTTGCACGTTGCCTTACGAATGTTGTCGGTTGAACGGTGGGTGCGCGTAGAAGGAGATCGTCACAGGCTGCAAAGGAGAGGGGACGCTGGGAATTTCTAATATCGAGAGTGACCACCAGCTCCTCCCTGCGCTAGGTGTGAGGTCTCGCCACGTCACTTGCTCTAACTGTCGGTTGGCTCACGTTTTGCGGCGTTTGTGTCGTTGCTAGAGTCAAGTGGCTGGGACAGGGTCCCGCTGAGTGTGCGGTGATTGTGGGTGTGGGAGAAGCCGGTCCCTGAGAACCCCGCTCTGGTGCTCCCTGGTTCGTAGGGTCTCCTGAGCCGCGTGGAGGACTTCGAGCAGCGGAGCCGGAAGCTGCTGTCCGAGGAGATGCCCGGAGCCGCCGAGCTGCAGGACCTGCTGGACGTCAGCTTTGACTTTGACGTCGACCTTCCGCAGCTTGCCGAGGTGCGCACCCGCCTGGAGCAGGCCCGCTGGCTGGAGGAGGTGCAGCAGGCCTGCCTGGACCCCGGCTCCCTCACGCTGGACGCCATGAGACGCCTCATCGACCTCGGCGTGGGGCTGGCCCCGCACTCAGCGGTGGAGAAGGCCATGGCCCGGCTCCAGGAGCTGCTGACGGTGTCGGAGCACTGGGACGACAGGGCCCGGAGCCTGCTGAGAGCCAGGTGAGGGGGACGCGGGCGTCACCTCATCGCTGTGGGAGGCGAGGCGTGAGCAGGGCCTGAGTTCACGGAGCCGTCGGCTTTCTCAGATGCTCGCAAGCCCCGCACAGCCGTTCGCAACGGGTTAACTCGAGTCTGGGAGGGTGTCGCCATCTCAGAGTGGTTTGCCGCACGGGGTTTCCTTTGACGTGACTTTCCTGGTTGGGGAAACGGGGGGGAAGCCCGTGCAGAGCGCTGAGCCGCTGCCCCGGGTCCCTGTGCAGACCCCGGCACTCGCTGAGCAGCCTTGCCGCCGCGCTCAGGGAGGTGGAGGAGATCCCCGCCTACCTGCCCAACGGGGCGGCCCTGAAGGACGCCGTGCAGAAGGCCAGGGACTGGCTGCGGGACGTGGAGGCCCTGCAGGTGGGTGGGCGGCGTCCCCGCGGGCGGGCCTGGGCTGCGGGCGCAGCGATCCCCGGTCGTCCAGGGTGGCGGGCGGGACCTCACTGCGCAGACGCCGCGTTTTGGCCGCACCGGACTCCTGAGCCTGCCCTGCCGCCGTGGGACGAGCTCGCCCACGGTCATCCCGTGAGGCCGCCCAGGATGCAGAGCGCCTGGGGGTTAGAGGAGGAGGGACGCTGAGCAGGAGACGTCGCGTCTCCGGTCCGTGCGGCGGCCTCTGGTCGGCAGCCGGGCGCTCAGGCACTCGAGAGCGGCAGACGCGGCCCGCGAGGTCGGACTTCTCTCGATGTCCTAGGTTGGCGGACGCGTGCTGGTGTTGGACACGCTCGTGGAGCTCGTGACGCGCGGCCGCTATATCCCCGTGCATCTGAGCTCCTTGCCGAGACTGGAGGCGCTGGTGGCTGAGGTTCAGGCTTGGAAAGAATGTGCTGCTAGTACGTTTTTGATGGAGAATTCTCCATACTCTCTCTTAGAGGTGAGTTTGCCGCCAGCCCGTCCCAAAACCCCATTCGCCAAGCTCAGTGAGCACGCAGTCCCCCCCCGGACCGAGGTGGCACCGTGATCGGTCTGTTCTGAGAGATGCTTTTGTCAGCAGAGCCAGGGAGAGTCCTCTGAGCTTCTAGTGAAACAGCCCTTCCGTGTCTTCAGGGCACCCCGCGGGCAGCACGTGGTATTTAGCGAAAACTGTCTCCGTCGCAGCCCCGCGGGCTGGGCTGGGGCTCGTGGCCGTGGCCGTGCTCGGCCCCGGGCACCCCTGAGCCTGGGGACTCAGCCTTGGGGGGCGATGCCCCGCACGTCCTGTGCTTCCCGAAGCTGCTGCCGGCCTCGTGCGATGCCCGCAGTGGCCAGGCCGCGTTTCCGCCTGCCGTGCAGCCGCTCCTGGCATCGGCGTCGGTCTTCTGTGGGGTCCCTCCCCCCTTGTGTCCTGCCTCTCAGAGGAGGGGTCTCCGGGGCCGGCAGCGTGGTACGGGGGCCCTCAGACGCTGTGAATTTCCCGTCCTGCCCACTGCTCGGGCCTGAGCTCTGCTTCACCGGTGGCTGTGCCGTGTCCCACTTTAGGTACTGTGTCCTCGATGTGACATCGGCCTTTTGGGATCGAAGAGAAAGCAGAGGAAGCTGAAGGAGCCCTTGCCGAGTGGAAAGAAGAGGAGCAGCCGGCCGGAGAGCCTGAGCGACTTGGAGCGGGTCCTGGCCGAGAGCAGGGAGCCGGCCGCCGCGGTGCGTGAGGGCTGCTCCCCCACTGGGCGGCGGGCGTCTGACCCCGCCTTGCTTACGGGAGTGTCGGGAAGGCAGGCAGGAAATGACTTTCACAGTCTCAGTTTTACCAAAAGAGACTTTCTGAAAGTTGTGGCTTGTGAAACTTTCCAGTGGAAGATGCAGGGGATTGAGGGCGGGCCTCCTAGAAATGGTCCCGGCCGGTGCCTTCGGCCCAGTGCAGGTTGCTGGCCGACGTGCGAGTGGCAGGTGCGTGGCCGGGACCTCGGGTCTGGCCTGCACTCCATAGTCAGCAGTGTCCCGCCGACGTCCGGGAGCTTAGTGTCAGGACACAGGAGGCAGTTGGTGGTTTGGATGCTTAAAATAATTTTTTAAATTGAGTCGTAACTGGCAGGTGACAGCGCGTTGGTGTCGGGTGGGACACGGATTCGATGTCCGTGTGCAGCGGGCAGCGATCACCACGGCGACTCTGGTTACCGCCCCGCCCCACAGACGTGTGGTCACAGACGTGTGGTCACAGACGTGTCGCCGTCTGGGGGCCGTCGATCCACCCACTTGCCCAGCAGCTTTCGGGTGCTCAGCACCTTCATGTCAGCCACGCCCGGGACTGGGGGCCTCGCGGTGGCGTCTGTGCCCTTCCCCCCCCCCCCCCCCCCCCCCCCCCCCCCCCCCCCCCCCCCCCCCCCCCCCCCCCCCGCCTCTGGCAGCCACCAGCCGGTCTGTCCTCTGTGCCTCCGTGTTTGGGGTCTGCTCTTCCCCGCTGCACACGCCAGGGGGCGCGCACGACTGGATGCGCTATCCTCGGCGTGGCGCCCTCAGGGTCCACCCTGTGGCTGCACGGGGCAGGCAGGGTCGTCCTGTCGTGGACGCGGGCCACGTTTTCTGTCTCCGTCGGTGGACACTTAGGCCGTTTCCACGTCTTGCTCCTGCTGCTAATGCTGCAGTGAGTGTGGGGCGCGATGTCTTTCTGAGTCGGGGTGTCGCGTCTCTGTCGGATCCATGCCCACGAGTGGAAGTGGTGGGGCGTAGGGAGCTTCTGCTTTTAGTCTTTTGAGGAACCTCCACGTCGCTTTCCCAGCGGCTGCAGCAGTCCATCCACCAGCGGGGCCTGAGGCGTCCCTTTGCTCTGCGTCCTCGCCGGCACGTGTCCTTTCTCAACTGTGACAGCCGTTCCGAGAGGCGCGAGGTGGTACCTGCTTGGTCTCTATTTCCAGTGACGAGTGATGTTTAGCTCCTCGCGTGTACCTCTTGGCCACCTGTGTGTGTCTCCTTTTTATGGCTCGACTCAACGGAGAGGCTTCGTGCAGGCCCTCGGGCCAAGCGCTTGGGCGGGAGGCCACCAGGCATGCTGAGGATGTGGGGGAGGGGCTTCGTCTGACCTTGGGGTGCAGGCAGTTGGTGTGGCCATACATCTTTGCAGTTGTCTTTCTGCTTGCCAAGACAAGATGCCGCTGGCCCGGGAGGGCACCTCCTTGTTTTGGACGTTAGCTGTGACGTGTGGTGGTTCTGGGCTCGCCTCACGTGTGGCGGTCTTGACGGAGGCCTGCCTGCCCCTCTGAGTCCGCCAGCATCCCCCGGTCCCAGGCGCTGCCTTCCCGTCCGTCGGTTTCCCTCCACTGTGCAGACGCTCGTTGGTTGCGGGGAGCCACCTGGCTGCTGGAGGGAGCACAGGGCGCCGCGCCCGCCGGGCCCCACGCCAGCCCTGCCGCCCAGAGGCCGGAGCCGCGCCTGGGGGAGGGTCTGCTGACGTGGTGTCTGTCCGTTGTCCACAAGGGGTCTAGTGTCGTCTGCAGTTGCTGTGTGTGGTACACATGTGTGGTCTTGGTGTCAGAGACAGTGAGATGGTGGCCTTCTGTGTGGTGGTCTCTCTGGGGGACTTGTCCGTCTGAAGTACCTTTTTAGAAGAACACAAAAGCTAACGTCCCGAAATCAGATGGAGGGACTCGGGGGTCAGCGAGTGTGGCGAGTGGGTCGTGACGGGCCTGGACGAGCTGCCCGGGCGGTGGCCCGGCCGGAGGCTGCTGTCGAAGCGGGGTGCGTAGGCCGTTGCTCACGTCAGGTGTTCGCTGCGTGCCGGGCAGGCCGTGTCCAGTCCCTGAGCGCTGGCCCACAGCCACGGCACACCTGTGGGACCTCAGCGACAGTGGGGCGTGTCGCCTAAGGCCACGCGCACGCCCGGCGGGCAGAGCCGGGCGCTGGGTGCAGGGCGTCTTGTCCGGAGCCCGCGAGCAGGCGAGTGCCCGGTCCTCTGTCCTCACCCTTCGCTCCTTTGCAGATGGCGGCCCTCGGGGAAGCTCGCCTGCGGGAGATGGACGCGCTGCGGGCCCTGCGGCTGGCCAACGAGGGCAAGCTGCTGGCGCCCGGCCCGGACGCGGGGACGCGCGTCTGCCTGTGCCACAAGGCCCCCGCCGCCCCGATGGTGCAGTGCGAGCTGTGCAGGGACGCTTTCCACACGGGCTGCGTGGCGGCCCCCAGCGCCCCGCACGGCCCGCGGGCCTGGCTCTGTCCCCACTGCCGGCGGTCGGAGAAGCCCCCGCTGGAGAGGGTGCTGCCGCTGCTGGCCTCCCTGCAGCGCATCCGCGTGCGCCTGCCCGAGGGCGACGCGCTGCGGTACGTGATCGAGCGGACCGTGAGCTGGCAGCACCGAGCCCAGCAGCTGCTGGCGTCGGGGGGCCCGGGCCGGCCGCAGAGCTGGGGGCCGGCCTCCGCGGGACAGGCGTCGGACAGCAAGGTGAGCCTGAGCCTTCGCTGCTGCTCGCAGGACCCGCTTCGCTCTGTCCCCTCTCCCGGCGGAGCCCGTCGCTGCGCTGCTGGTCCTGCTGCTCCCCGCGCCCACGGGGCCTGCCGTGCGGTCTGCCGCCTCTGCGGTGGCCGGGCTGGCTTGTCTCTCAGCCACGCGCTCGGAGCGCATCTCAGCGGCTCACGCAGCTTTCCACGGGTGCGTGTGAACCCGACACACGTTCACCCCAGCCTAGCGTTTGCTCGTGTGTGTGTGTGTGTGTGTGTGTGTGTCTCTCTCTCTCTCTCACTCACTCACTCATGTAAGTCACTGAGCAGAAAAGGAAGGTCTTCCCAGGCGGTCTCCCTTCCAAGCACTAACCAGGCCCAACCCCGTGTAGCTTCTGAGATCGGACGGGCTCAGGCTCAGGCTCGTGCAGGGCGGCTCGGCCCCGGACGACGGTGGCCGTGTTTTAGTGCGAGACGAGCCCTCACTGTCAGCTGTTCTCTCCGCCAGGCGCCCCCGCCCCCTGGCACGGCATCTCCTCCCTTGCCCGACGGCCGAGACAGCAGGACCTCGTTGGCACCGTCCTCCCTCGCTGCCGGGCGGAGCTGCGTCCCCCTCCACGGTTCGTGCTCCCTCCTGTGTCTCTCTCGAGGGCCGGGCGGCCTCCTGGAGCAGGTTTTTGTTACGGGTGATCGGTACCACGAAAGGGGCTTTCTCCTCGAACGTAGGGAACGGGTTGCCACGTGTCCGCAAGACAGAAGGGTCACGTTTGCAGGTTCGTGGGTGGGAGGTCTGTGTAGCTGTGACTCTCGGGGCTGAAGGGTCAGCCCTTTCCCGGGTCAGCAGAGGACCGGAAGGGCCGGCTTGGGCTCTTACACTGCAACTTCACGTGCACGGAGTGACCCAGACGTCACCTGAATGTCACTTGGAGAGAGGCTGCTGGCGGCGCCGGTGAGCGCGTCGGTGTCGGCAGCTCTGTGACCCGTCTGGTCTTGGCAGGTGTCAGCGCCGAAGTGAACGAGCTGCTGATGGAAGCACACCTGCTCCAGGTGTCCCTCCCCGAGGTTCACGAGCTCTACCGGACTCTACTGGCCAGGCCCAGCCCACCTCCGCGGACGGAGCAGAGCTCGCCGGCCAGGCCCAGCGGCGAGAAGGCAAGTCGGGGAGGCCGAGCCGGTGGGGTGGGAAGTCTGGGCCTCGCTGGGTGCGCAGCCTGGCTGTCGGTCCTGTTTCCCAGTCACCGCGGTGACGTGCTTCTGCCCGCTCCTGTGTGCTAACGGCTGGAGGCGGGGTTTTTCCTGTTGAGAGAAACGCTGCAGGGATGAAGATGCAGTTACACCCGGGGAGGCCTTTTGGGATGACACCTTCAGAAACAGAAATTAATCTTGGAGTCACCGTGTAACAAATGCTTAACTCCTAACCCTGACGAGGTGGCTGCTGGGGTCTGGGTGGGGCCGACTTGAAGGGGACACTGTAGAGCGCCCTGTTTCTTGGCATCGGGAAAGGTCTGCCTCCACCCGTGCGCGACCTGGCCGCCCTGCAGCCGTGGGGACGGGGGAGTCCCCACACAGAGCCCGAGGGCAGGTGTGGTACAGGGTCGCTGCCTTGTCTCTGTGTCCACAGTGGCCAGCTGCTGTGCCCCACCTGTCAGGGGCGGGCATGTGTCTGTGAGGCAGGGCCTGGGAGCTCCATCTTCAGGGGTCTGCAGGGCAAAGGCCAGACGTTAACACCGAGGCTGAAGCCAGGCAGTGGCCGGTCTGCCCATCGGGGCCTGGGCAGGAAGCAGCTAGCGGCGCCTCCTGGTGCTGGTCAGCTGACCGGGGGCGGGTCCCGGTGCTCACATTTCCTGTGACAGCAGAGTAGGGCGCGTGGTCGTCCCATAGGACACGAGGGGCGGCGAGGGTGGCGCTGAGCCGTGTTTCTCCGGGGCGGTGGGGCCCGGCTGGCTCCCCACAGGGCGAGGCTGACCCCGGTCTGCCCGCCTTGCCCCAGCAGGACTGCTGCCGCGGGAAGCGGGACGGGGTCAGCAGCCTGGAGAGGAAACTGAAGAGACGCCTGGAGAGGGACGGCCACGCGGGCGAGCGGTGGGATCGAGTGAGGAGAACGCGGGCCCCCAGGAGGAAGAAAGTGAGACGGAGCCGCCCCGAGGACGCGGACGGCGTCCTGCTGGAGAGCGCGCGTGGCTGCGGGCCACCCCGCACCTGCGGCTCGCACCCCCTGCCCTCGGACTCGTCCTGCTCCGAGCAGGAGGGCTCTGAGGGGGAGGAGGCCCTCTGCCCGGCCGTGAGCTGCCTGCAGCCGGAAGGCGACGAGGTCAGTGAGATTGGGGCCGTGGAGGACGCACGCCCCTAACTCGGGAGCCCCGTGAGCTAGGCCTCGCCTCTGCGCTCTGCTGTCTGCTCTGAGCTGATCTGAACGGCTGCTCGCCCCCTCCCCACCCCAGCCGACCCTCCTCTCGCCGTCGCTCCTGGGTCTTCGCCCCTTTCTCGAAGAAACTCTCGCTCTCCCCTTTTCTGCTTTTCCTGCTCCTCCAGCGCACGCCCCGGCGGCAAGAAGGTGGGAGGGTTGCCGCTGCAGTGCCCGCTGCTTACCACAGGGCGGCGCCGTCTCCACCCCAAAGCGCTCGCGGCCAGAAGGACGGCTTTGACTCGGTGGCTCTGGCTGGCGGGCCAGCTCCACGCATTGGGCTCGGCCGCCGTGCCAGGCGTCCCAGTGCTGGGGCTGCGGCCGTCGGTGGCAGACGGCCTGAGTGTCTTGTGGCTGGCCTGCCCCGTGTGGCGCCCCGTTTTCCTCTGAAAACCCGTCTCCCTGCTCTTTGTGACCAGGTGGACTGGGTCCAGTGTGACGGCAGCTGCAACCAGTGGTTTCATCAGGTCTGTGTTGGTGTCTCTCCAGAGATGGCGGCGGAGGAGGACTACGTCTGTGTGCGCTGCACTGTGAGGGACGCACCGAGCCGCAAGTGACACCCAGACCGACCCCTCACTGTCATTCCGGACCCCCACCGAGCTTGTCTCAGTGTCTCAGCAAAGCTGCAGGACTGGGCCAGACCAGCCTGTAAACGGTGCTATTTCTATTCCTGATGGATCGTTTTTCCAGAACTCTTTGAAAAAAAGAAAAAACAACTAAAAAAATTTTTTTGACACCTTTTGTATTTTTTTCCTTACGAGCTGTTTGTGGTGGTCGCGGTTCGGCACGAGGCTCGCGGCCCCGCGGCTGCTGGCGTGCAGTGCTCACGCTGACCTCCGTCTGGGGTCTGCCGGCTCCCGAGGCCGACTCGCTTCCCGTGCCCGGAGGGCGCCCGAAATTCCAGTGAATCCTCGTTTGAGGAGTTTCTCTCTTGTTTACTCTGTTACCATATTGGGGAACTTACGTTTTTCACGTTTGGGGTTTTCGTTTTTCTTTATCCACTTTTTTTTTCTTCGTAGACTAGGTTGGTTTATTTATCTAAGCAATAACTTCTATGTTGGTTTCAGTGGCTGGAATTAAAACAGAACAAACTTCCAAACAGTGTGTTGGTGCTTCAGCATCGGGCGGCGTGCGGAGCTCAGGTACCTGGGCCTGCGCGTCACCGGTGTGCTGGTGGCGTAGGAGAGGGCTGCCGGAGGCTCGCCGCGGCTGTGGCGGGCTGTCCCCCTGCCCCGTCCGCCCCTGGCCCCTGCCTGTGTCTCCATTATCCTGTATCAAGTTTTGTGGTTCACACTGTGAATAAATCCTTGGTCCTAATAGCAAACGAAATGCTGGTTATTCAGAGCCACCAGGCTGCAGCCCCAGGGGCTGCGGTGGCCGTGGCTGGTAGCCTGCAGACGCTAGAGCCCTGTAGACCCCGCCCAGAAAGCCAGGCTCCTTCTCGGCGCGGGCTCACCCGCCCCGCCTCCGTCCTCCTGGGAAACGATGGCTTCCTTACGTCTGAGTCGATGGGGAGACGGTCCAGGGTCAAGCGGCAGAGAGAAAACTGAGGGACAGACAGCTGGGGACACCCGCTCCGCCTTCCCTTCCCCCTCCCGCCATCTCACCGCCTTGGCCCCACCCCGCCCGCAGCCTCGGCCTCTGTCCGGGGGCTCCGTTCGGCAGTGGAGGGCGCACACTCGCTTCTCCCGTCGCTAGTCCGCGTCTCCCCCTTCTCTAGCTGTGAACCCGAGGGGTGGGGGAAGCGGGTTTTCAATAAAACAAAGACCAAAACAGCGTCCGTGCTGTAGCAGTTAAACCCCTCTCAGAACGACCCCCACCCACGCCGTCCACGCAGCTGTGGTGCCCCTCGTGCGGTGGGCTCCGGCCCCCGGCATGCGACCTGGATAGCAGTGGTTCGGCCTTATTAAATGTCCAAGTTCTTAGCAGCCCTGAGGTCGGGGCAGGGCGCCAGCTGTCCTGTTTCGTCGGCACAGCAGCCGAAGCGGGGACTGCCGCAAGGAGAAAGGCCCCGGGCTGACAGGCGCCGCCCGTCCCCTTGGGCTTCCTCCTCCCCCTGCCACTCAGCAGGGTTCCCGACCGCAGCACCTGCAGCGAGCGGGGAGCCTGTGTGACTCCGCCGGCGCCCCCCTCGTGAGAGCCCCTGGTCTGCGCACATACGACGGTCCCTGAGGCCGGAGCACCGGTCGCCCCCGTTGTCCCGCTGGTGCGTGGCGGCGTGGGCCGTGTCCTGCCTGCGCGCGACACTACAGTGGCCGTGGGCACCTCGGCCTTCCAGGCGACGCCCTTGTCGTGACGATACCTGAGAACTGTGCGGCCAGCCCGAGTCCTGGGGCGGGAAGAGAGAACCCGCCGCCTGACACTTCCCCTCAGGCGTCCCGCCGCTCCGTGAGGTGGGGCCGTGTCACCGTGGGGCCTGAGCGAGGCGGGTCCAGGGTGGACCTGCACCAACGGGCGAGTGGGCACCCCCGCCAAGCAGGGGGCCGAGGGCAGGCTCTCACGCAGGGCCCGGGGCTGGCCGCGTGGGGCCTCCAGCCCGGACAGCGCGTGGCGTCCGCCTGGCCGTGCCGCGGGAGGGCTGCCCGGCGGCCTCGCGGCGTCCCGGGAGGTGGCCGCTTCTGTGCCAGCTTCCTCTAAAGCCACGGGCGCCTCCTGGGGCAGGGCCGGCTGGCGAAGCCCGGATTTCCTCCCTGCGTTCTGCCGCACAGAGCTCTGGAAGCCAGACGCCAGGATGCCGAGAGTGTGGGTCTCTCGCCGTGGCAGAAGCGCGAGCTGCACACCCCGTTATCCGCGGTAAAAGGCAAGACGACATCGGGGCGCTCGTGCAGGATGAGCCCGGCCCCTGCCGGCGGCCTGAGACCAGGCGTCTGCCTCCCTGTCCCGCTCGGAGGGCCCCTCCGCAGGGGGTTAACGCCCCGGCGGGCACTCAGCGTTCAGCTGGCGTCGGGCCGGGGTCGTCGTCGGTGCCCGGGGGGGTTTCTGGGCCCCCGCCGGGTTCCCTGCGTGTAACAGACGAGTGGGTCACAGGCTCCGTGCCCTGCACCGAGGCGGGACTGGAGGGCGAGCATCTCGAGAGTCGTCGCCTGTTGCCGTCGGTGACCGACGGCCGGTCCGCTGGGCCTCGGCACGGAGACGCGGAAAACGCAGCCTGCTCCCATGGGAGCTGCCGGTCGGGACAGAGGGGCGGGGAGCACGGCGAAGGGCCCAGCGCCGTCGTTCGGTGCCACGGCAGCCGCGTCCCCGTCAGCCCCGGGGGAGCCCCCGCGTGCTGGCCTCACACCCTGCCCTCTCCCGCCTTGCTCGGGGCCCCGTGGGCCTGAGCGCCTCGGGCAGGTGCCAGGAGCGGCCGGGACGACGCCCCACACGAAGGGACGCGTGTGGCCGCGTTCGGAGCGCAAAGAAGCACCTTGGACAGCGTCCGCGTCACGTCCGCGTCTCAGCGCCGCTCGCGAGGGGACCTGTCCCCCGTCTCTGTGTGCTTCCGGTGTCAGTGGGACGCGTCGGCTCCGCCAGCAGCGGACTGGCCCTCCGGCGGCGGGTGTCGGTTCTGGGTGGAGGGCCGGGGGCGGTCGAGGCGAGGGGTGTCTGCTGTTCGCAGCAGAGGACGGGACGTGCGGGGTCGTCGGTGTTCCCCAGGGGGGCGGGGCCTCCGCGCGCTCCGTGGGAAAGAGGGTCGCGCTCCGGAGTCAACGCGGGAGTCCAGGTCCTGGGGGACCGCCCCGGCCCGGCCCGGCTGCCGTCGGTGCTGCCCCACTGGCCGGTGCTGGTGGGGACCAGAAGGCCCCTTGTGCATCTGACTGGGACAGGCAGGGTGACAGTTATCAATCGAAAGGCCATTAACTGGGGGAAGAGCAACATGGACGCCGACCTGGACCGTGCAGGGTGGGAGGGGCCGCAGGAGGCGGGGACCCGGCTTGGGGTGCTCCCGGCTCGGGGGTGCTCCCGGCTCGGGGGTGCTCCCGGCTTGGGCTTCCTTTGAAATGGGTCAAGAATTTAGACCTGCAAAGGGACTGAACTCCTAGGACTCTCGGGAGTCGAGGTATTTACTAGTTTTCTTCACTCCTTCGTAAGAACTCCCCCCGTCCCTCGTTAAAGCAGGCGTTTTGAGGCCCTCGGGCTGGGTTTAGAGTCTTCACACACGTCGGTCTATGCGACAGAACAGATGGACGCCCACGGGCACGAGTGGCGCTCGGCAGGTGTGGGCGGGGGGCGGGCGGCCAGGTCCAACCCTCCCCGCACCCCGCATGCGGCTGCTGTCGGGCTGCTCGAAGCCGCCGGGCGGACCTGTGCTGACCTGTGCTGACCCGCCGGCCAGCGACGGCAGACTTAGTCACCTCCTCGGGCTGACCCCGCGTCACTGGAGAGATGCCAGTGGGAGGACGGGTCGGGGCCTGCACCTCGTACCTGCCCCTCGGGGCCGGCCTGAGCTGGTGCTGCGGGGGCAGCTGGCCCCGTGGCGGCCCCGAGCTGGCCACCTCTGCGCCTGCCCACACCGTCTTCCTCCGCCCAGACAGCACACGGAAGGGGCGGGGGTGGCCAGGGCCACTCAGCCATTTGCTCTTTCTGTGGCCCGGGTTGTGAGGCGCTCTGTTTTCCGGAGATGTCTTGAAATCTAGCGGCCTCCACCGCCAGGCTGGAGACGGCCACTGCCCCGTGGGCAACATGCCACAGCAAGGGCCCTTTTCCCCGCGGCCCACGGCGCGTGGCCGACGGTGTGGACGGGTGCGGTGCTGGCCTCACCAGGCAGCACTGTGCCTCGGCAGCCGGGCCAGGACTCGGCCGGTGGCCCGGAAGGCTCTCTCGGGTCACGGAGCCCCCAGCCCACTGTCTCCAATGCTTTGTCCCACGCACGCTCCCCACAACCCTCCCGAGGCCCACGAGGGCAGAAACCCGTCCACAGGGGTTAGGAGGAGGCGTGGGGGCCAGCGGGGGCGGGGGGGGGCGGCGCTCAGCTCAGCAGCCCGCCCTCCACGCACGTTCTGGCCGCCAGAGGGCGCACTGGGCCCCCGAGTGCCACGCGGCTTCCTGCCAGGACGCGGATAAGAGTGAGTGCAGGCAGCGTCAGCGGGCTTGGGAATGACCGCACACCACCTTCCCACCTCAGGCTGTGGATGGGCCGGCTATGGATCCAACAGGGCGCAGGGCGCGTGGAGCTTAGCGACAAGGCTCTCGGTGCAGGGGCCACGGGGAAAGGCCGGCCCCAGTCAGGACCGAGCTGTGCTGCCCACCACCCTGGAGAAGGGGCCGGGACAGCCTGCGCGAGGGCCTTCTGAGGCCACGAGGCGGGTCCTCAGGGGAGCGGACGTGGGGGCTGGTCGTTCTCTGGCCCAGACGGGGCAGCAGGAGGCCGGAAGTGGGGTGCAGACAGAGCTCGGGTGAGGCCACACGCCGTGCTGTGACCGCAGGGGCCGAGCGCGTCCCACCGTGCCGTGACCTCCGTCACACAGCGCTGAGTGCCACGCGTGAACGTGCTCGGGGCTTCACAGGCCGTTCAGCCCGACACGAGGCGCCATCCCCGGGGGTGGGGGTGGCTGGCTGGCCCCCATGCAGAGCTGCGCCCGCGTTAGCTGTGGCATCGAGGTGGGGAGCGCGTCAGCGTTCAGCTCCCCGTCTGCCGGGTCCTAAGAGCTCGGAGGGACGTTCAGGGCTCCCAAAGGGACAACCGTGCCCAAGGCTGAGGTTCCTTTGCCCAGGAAGATAGGGGCCCATGTTGCAGTCTGAACTGACGGCGATCACACACTGAGGCGGTGGTGGGGGGCAGGGGGACGGGAGTGGGTGGTCCAGGGCCCCCCCCGACCTGCTGCCAGGGCCGGCAGGACCTTCTAAAAAGTAACAGGAGGGGGCGGCAGAGGACCAGGAGTGGGCCTTGCTCCCCGGTTCCCAGAAGTGGGGGTGCTCGAAGGGGAGGTGGCGCTGGGCTCCCTTCCACACCCAGGGTCACTGCCCCTTCGGGCCCCTGTGGCCTTGGGCCCCGACCCCCTCCCAGCCGTGGGCCTCCCTCGGCCTTGCTGAGCTGGCGTGGGCCGAGGGCGCAGGCTGCGGCCCTCTCCAGAAGAGCGAAAGGGGGCCCCGGGGGACAGTGGGGGTGCGGCAGGAAGCAGGAGCTGTCCAGGGCCTCCAGGTGGACCCTCGGCCTGGCTCTCAGAATGGCCTTGCTGGAGCCCAGGGGAAAGAGCAGACCAGCACGGCCCAGCTGGGCGGCACGGGGTCTGTCGGTGGCACGGAGTGGCCCAGCGTGGGACGGCTTGGGCAGGTCACACGGAGGGCGCAGGGACTTCGTCCCCAGGGAGAGCCACTGCGGGGTTGGATGCTGCAGTCCCCGCTCTGTCCTCCTCCAGCTAGGGGACCCCTCCCGACGCAGGCAGCAGGGAGCAGAAGGGGTGGGACAGAGCAGCCAAGGGGGGCAGGCCCCCTTCTCCCCGGGAACGCGCAGGGGCAGGCAGCCCGCCCTCGCCCTCGCCCCTCAGACGGCGCTGTCGCAGGCCTCCGGTGAGCCTGCAGTCCTCCACGGTCTGGGCCACCGCGCAGGCCAACGCTGGGCGTGGGTGCCTTCGGCCTCGGGCCTGCCCTCCTGCAGCGGGGGTGGGCACAGGGGAGCCAGCCCTCGGCCCTGGGTGGCACGAAGCAGCTGTGGCGGCAGCCAGGGCAGCGCAGTCTCCACTGCACCGAGCCCCTGAGGTTCCCGGCGTGCCTAGAGGCCGGGCAGGTCCACACCGGCTCCCGTTCCCGTGGGGCGGCGAGTGGGTGGGCTGGGCTCTGTGCCAGGAGGCTGCAGCCACCCCCCCTCCTCTGACAGGCGTGTGGGACTCATTGTCACCACGGGAGTCAAGCCCACCCCTTTGGTCAAACTCAGCGAGGCGGGGTCCAGCTGCACCCCTTAGAGATTCAGACTGGACTCCCCACCTCCTCCCCCGCTGCCCACGTGAGGCCACCATCCGGGGAGCAGGGCTGACCTCTGTGCCCCCGCTTGGGGCTGCACCTCAGTCTCATCTGGGGCTCCCCTGACCAGACGACACCTCCAGGTTCTACCTAGTATTACAGGCCAAGAGATCTGCAGACACCCCCACCCTTGTCTGAAAGACCCGCCCCCCCCCACTCCAGCCAGGAGGCCCCCCAGAGAGTCCACGCAGGTCCAGCCCTTGGGGGCGAGCCATGCGCCCCTCCCCCCAGGCCCGAGCGCAGGGCTGTTCCTCCCCGCGCACCGGCTGCGGCACCCACCGCAAAGGGGCGTCTTCAGCAGCAAGAAACTAGCGAGTGTGGAAAACCCAGTTAACCTGCGATCGGCAGTTTCCTCTGCAGCTCGGTCCAGACTCTCCTCGGCCACCTCGCTGTCCCCCCCCCAACCCATTTGCGTTTCCCAAGGGCCCCTGTCTGCCTCACCAGCCCTTCAGGCTGGTCCCGGTGACACCTGGAGGCAGAGGGGGCTGTAGTGGGGGCGGCGGAGGGAAGGGTCTGGGGGATCCCCAGTGGCGGCAGCGGCTCCTGAGGCCGCTAAGTGGGCCCTGACGAGGCCGAGAGGCCCCGTGGGGCTCTTCCTGACTGACCTGCAGCGGGGTGGGCGCCAAGGGG